>APFE031633063.1:0-26359 GCA_000404065.3 Pinus taeda | reverse complement strand
TATTGCAGAAATATAAACATAGAAAACGCATAAAACAAGAGAGACACAAATATACGTGGTTCACCCAGTTTGGGCTACGTCCACCTCGAACAGCCAGTCCTTCCTTTCTATTATCCAGCTAAATGAAGAGACACAACCTACAAAAAATCCGCTGTAATATCCTTTGTTTTCTCTCACAGTCTCACCTCTCTATTTCTCGCTCACATAGAATACACATCTATCACCGCCTCAAATACAATGCCCTCATAAAAAGAGAGGGGTTTCCTTCTAGGGCAAAAAACCCTAAACTAAACATAATTTCTACTGTCATATCATCCGCCTAATGAACGGCTCAGATTGACTAGAAATTACTATACTTTTACAAGGCAAATTTACATTTTTTTTTAGCTTCGGGGGCGCTGCCCCCGAGCCCCTGTGTGGAGGGGTGTACAAAACTTCCTGGGGTATACATCTGGCTGAAACAAAGGCCTCTGAACAATCATGCTCCACAGACAACACTATGTACATCTTGAAATGCCCTCCTAACAGATAGTGCGTGAATTTTTGTAGTGTGTACACCACGACCAATCCTTCGCGCTCAGTCGTTGAGTAATTCTTCTCGTCCTTACATAGTTTCCTACTCACGAAGCCTATAGGATGATCCATATCTCCTTCATTGACTTGAATTAACACAACAACCAACGTAATGCAAGAGGCATCCACATGTACGTGAAATTCCTTCCTCCAATCTGGGAATACCAAGATCGACGTAGTGACCATCTTTTCTTTCAAGAAATCTAAGCTGCACTGACATTCTTCATCCCAATAAAATGTTGCATCCTTCAGAAGTTTCTCCATAGGTGCGGTAATCTGAGCATATGCTTTTATAAATTTTTTGTAATATCCCGTATGTCCTAGTGTCGTGCACAACTTCTTAACACTTTTTGGAGCCTCCAAATTCACTCTCACTGCAATCTTGGCAGGGACCACCATTAGCCCTTGCTTGCACACCACATGACCCAACAAAATTTCAAAGGGAACACAGAATAAGCATTTATTCAAATTCAATGCGATCTGGTATTTGCGACACATATCCAACATCAGGCCCAGACTTGCTACATGGCGCTTCACTAAACCAAACACCATCTAATCATCAAAAAATACTTTCAAGAACTTATGGATGAACTCCTTAAATGTTGCTATAACTACGCAAGAGAATATCGCAGGTGCATTCTTGAGTCCAAATGGCATCATAGTATACTGGAACCCCATTTTGTCGTGAAGGTTGTTTTTCTCCTATCCTCTGGCATAGTCTTGATATGATGGTACCTCGAAAATTCGTCAGTGAATGAGTAGGCCTCTTGCCGTCCAACATTGTCTAATACTTCGTCGGTAAATGACATCGACAATGGATCATGGACACATACATCTTTAAGCTTCCTCAAATCTATGCAAATCCTTATTTCCCCTTTTGTTTCTTCTCCTGAACCACCATTAGGATCACCGAATAAAATTCCTCCACAGGTTCTATGATGCCCACCTCCAGCATCTTACCCAACTCCTGACAAACCTTTTCGTTGTATTTGGGATTAAGACGATACAACCTTTGCTTAATAGGCTTTGCATCTGCCTTCAGAGTAATCTTCATGAGGCCCAAGTCGCCTATTATGGCCCAAGTTGCCTATTATGCCCTTTAGGTCCGAAAAAGATCCTAGTACTCGGTGGATAGCTCAACAACTTTATCCATAGTGGCATTATCCCAATTATCCCCAATGTTTTCAAACTTTGATTTTGCTTCAGTACCAATGTTTACTTACTTTGTCTTCAATTGCACGGTGATGCCTAAGTTCTCTATTCGCAGACCTTCGACTTTGGGATTCCCTTCTACTTTTGGGATATTAATGTTCCTTAGATCCTCATCATCTTCTTCGGCGGTCATGTTATAACATTCCAATGCATGGCATAGTTGCGTGCTCCAATCTAGTTGGACCCACTCCAATGGTTTTTGTGGCATTCTGAAGATAACTACCTTAATCTCCTGTAGGGCTTCATCGATGCTCACGAAGCCATATTCAAAGATGAAGGTTAATAAGAACCCTTCCCTCAATATATCCCACTCCATCGTGCCATGGCAGAGCTCCGTTTCCAGATACTAGTTCATGGGAATTGTGTCCAAAGTATGGCAGAATAGGTGTACACACTCTGGCTGCGGCTTCGTTCCATAAGCTTTAGTCCATTTCGCTTGGTGATTGTGCGGATCATTCTTCCCACTATATTTCTTAGCCAATCTAGTGTCAGGCTACCCAAACCATAACCTCATCATTCTTCTGTAATCCTGCCATCTATCAAAGCTATCCTTGTGCGTACGCCACCATCGTGCGGGCATAGCGCGTAGTGTCAAATCTAATGCTTGGAAGCAGTGATCCTCAGGGACTTCATGCTCAAATGCATCCAAAAACTTATCCACGTCAGTTAACCCATCATAAAAAGGTAAGTTTCTTACCTTCAACAAAACACAATGCAACAATTTCGTCATCATATTACAACGCAATGTAGATACTTCATGCAAAGGATTCTGCCAATGTTCCAACTCTTTTTCTAAATCATAAGTGCAGGAACTCACCCGGTCCCACGCAATTCTTCCATCTGCTGTGAGATTAGTCCAGTCCTAGTCTTGCGCTGTTATTTTATAGATCTGGTCCAATTCATCCTCACTTTCTTCATAATCGCAGACTGGTTCAGTGTAGCACGCCCTTTCTGCAGGGTCCAACAACACTACAACCTGAAGTGATTTCCTTCCAAACGACATTGTTCTCTTCTTCAAGTTGATGACCTCATTCTTGTCAATGGACCTCTCAATTTTGAGGAGCACAGGGTATGGATTACTCTCATCACCGATCTCTATTTTACTTCAACGTCAGCCATCACACTCACACCTTTGATATCAATAGTTACTCCATATAGTAGTCCCATAGGGATGATCTTCTGCTGGTTCGCCATTCTAAGATGTATCAGAGACCATGGTAGCACAGGTCTCTCCATTCTTTCCCAAGTTTGATTTGGAAAAACGTTCGCATTAGACTCCAAATCCAAGATAACCTCATCCATCTCATAATATCCTATCTGCGTGGTGAGCCTCATCTCATGCCTTCTTCTTGCCTTATGTTTGCCAATTTTTCCAACTATGTGGTATCCATCAAGGGCGTTCTCTTTGCTGGCGCATTTTTTTATTAACTCCTGCAGGCCTTTCACAGCTTTGCTGTCACGCAGCAGTTTCATGCAGGTCTCCAAGGACATGGTAAATACAGAGGGATCAACCTCTGCAAGGGCACTAGTGTCTTGCATCTTGTCCTGACTTTCCTGAGGTGGATGCTTGAGGGAAGATTTTCTTGGCCTACATAAATTTTCCTTCGTGCGCTCCAGATCGAAACCATCTTTCTTTTCTGGGGCCTTGTGGACCTATTCGCCCTCTTCAGGTTGTTTACCCTTATCATCGCTAGTCATTATTCTGCTCCTCAACACTATATTCATGATCTGATTCTCTTCGTTGGGCTCAACTCTCATCATTTGTAAGTTCTACATGGGCTGCTAAGTTTGCACTTTCTTTTCCTACATCTTAACTATCAGCATCGGGCATTCTTCTATAGTATGGTCAAACTGGTTGCAATATTGACATGAATGACATGTATGATTCTGACACTCGCGTGTAGTTCCCTGGTGTTCTGTAGTTGTAATAGATAACCTATCCCCAACCTCTTCCAAGGCCTCCTCGTCGTCCTCCTCCTCTTCCCTAATAAACTCTATGTGCTTCTCCGATGCCCTGCTCTGGAGGCCAAGTTTCGGCTTGCATTCAGAATGTAGGTGTTCTTTCCATCATCAACTCATAGTTGCGATAGTGGCGCTGATCGTGGCCCACTGATTTACATAATTCACATAACAACTATTGGGGTGTCTAAATGAACTTTTGAAGCAAATGACAATTATCTGTGTGTGTTTTCCAGCAAGCTGACAAATAACACACCATAGCGTAGCCCCCATGCTCGGCCCTGCTGGGGCTTCTGGCTTTAGGGGAATTGTTCCCCCTCCTGTAATATAATTCACAAATATGGGACAATGGTCTTTATTGTGCCCTTGGCTCTTACACTTCAGATACCAGACTTTTTCATGCACCTCTAGTTTAGTCTCCTTGTATTTCTTCAAGCTTTGCAATTCCAAGCAAAGGCTCTATAATAGGGAGTGAATCTACTATACCCCCAAGGTCGCATCCTGAATAGGTGTTACATGCAACCTCATCATGATTTCCAGGGCTTCTGACTAAGTTCCTATCTTCAGCTGTGAAAGAGCAATTCTCAGGTGGGGTAGAAGCAAAACTATAAACCATTCGCGATCCTGACCATCTGTGAGCTGCATGTTGGCTTCTTGAATCACACATTTCAACCTTTGATCTAATTCCCAAGGCGTCTTATCAACCCTCATCCTGATTTCCTTAAATTCGTCTAGTGACTGTGAGTCAGACTTAGGCTTACTAAACTCCTTGTTTAAAGCAGCCTTAGTAACTACTAGCGATGCCAGAGGATTATCAGAACAATACTAAATATACCAAGTCAGGGCGCTATCTTGTAGAGCACTAAACAATTGTTCCTTCTTTATATTGTCATTAGTAATATGTTGTGTTGTCCACACAACATTCACAAAAAACCAGAACTACTCTATGTCTTCACTCCCTATGCCTTTGAAAATCAACAGCTTAATGATGTTCGCAATGTTGGATGGCGGTGGTGGAGGTGGAGGTGTAGGGGGAGGTGTATGTGATGGAGGTGGAGGTGGAGGCGGAGTGGATGGCGGATGTGTTCATGGAAAACCCTGTGTTATTAGCTGAACAATGCTTCGTGATAGAGTTCATCAATGGACTGTACTCCGGTCCTGACCCTTCACGATTTGTAAAGAGCCTTCCACTTCGTTTGGCTCCGAACATCAAGACAATGGCATAACTCATTTTTCACACAACAATATTTTAATCTAAGTATTCAAATATCTTAAATAATTATCTTGCGATCCTTTGAAAAATCATCGTTCCACTTCATTGTAGCTAACTGAAGTATCAACTATGAATTCTGTAACAAATCCTCCCAGAATCCAATGAAGCCAATGATCAACAACCCATGCGATCTAGTTTTCAGAGGCTTCTAATCGTGACACTAATTCAAGAGTCCACACGATATGATTATCAAGCTTGCACCTTGGTTGGCTGTCAATTTGGGTAACCACTCATACAGTTCAATAGAAGAAGATGTTGTGTATGTCCGTGTACATGTACCTGTTCAACCACTGTTCCTTCGAGGGGCGTGGATTCCTGTTTTCTTGCGCCAAGAACTCGTGAATCTTTTGATCAAACCACTTTTCAATTTCTTTCTTGGTCAGATTCTAGTGATGCGACATCACATATCTCTTTCAAGCAAATCCAGATCCTAGCAATGGAACCATTTGTTGGCTTAGGGGGTCCTGACCCAAGTTCGTAGTTAGTTGCGCCAAACAACAAATCCCTACACTACTAGCCCTTTCGGCAACAACTTGCGTAGTGTAGGCTGCAGTCTCACCCGAAGCAGTATGGGGCGATGCTAGAACTAAGTTTCCACATCTAGAGATCAATGTGCTGTCTTTCAGCGCCCTAGATATGCCTTCGCGCAGATCTATAAGCCCCTAGGGCTCAGTACTGCAATTATGTTAAAGCAACCTTTAGACCTTTGTGAAGATCTACGATTGGTCTTTGCAGAGTACATCAATAAATTAAGTTTTAAATAATAAAAATGATATATTTGTAAATAATATTTATTTTTATTTTTTAAGTGTTTTTCATTTCTTTCTAAATTCGTTTCAAAGTTATTTTTTGCCTATTTAAAATCTTTGGAAGGTGTTTTTACTAATTTCCTTTAATTATATTATTTTGTTTATGATAATATATAATATATATATAATATATATATATATATATATATAATATATATATATGTATAAGGTATTACTATATGTATATATAAAAGGTTTTTTAGAGATATTAAAAAAACAATAATTAAAAAGATGATAGAAAATTTTTATGATAAATGTAAAGTTTATTTATTTTAAAATAACTTTTTTTTTATTAAAAAGATGATATCAATTTTTTTTATAATAAATTATGTTTTTTAAAACAATAAAAATTATATTTATACACGATATATTTCTTTCTTTTGTTTTTAATTTTTTCATCTTTTCTCTATTTCCTTTTTAATTCTAAATTTTATTATTTTATTCTATTAATATTTTTCTTTTACCTTATGGTTTTAAATATGCTACAATTTTAAGCTTTAAAAATGGGAAGGGTGTGTGGGTGAGGGGATTTTGAGTTTAAGATTTTGATTACAATAGAATATGTTTTTAACACTTGTGTGAACAAAATGTTTTTAACACTTGTGTGAACAAAATTACGAGATTATTAACTCCATGCAAATAAAAGATAGTAATGGTAACTGGAAAAATTATTTTCTATTTTTGTGAGAATTGATTTGGACATTTAAAATTGTAAAATAAAAAACTTCTAAAATTAGTTTTCTCATATCACAATTATAATTAATTTCAAAATTATATTATAGGTTCAATTATTTCTATAATTCGTGTAATATTTAAGAAAAACATTTCTATGAATCAACGTATATGATATATCATATAGATTGAAAGATGAAGAAAATGCTCCTTTGGATATTGTTTGATCATATGTGAAGAAAACGCTTCTTTGGATATTTATCAAGTCAATGAAATATGATATTAGTTGCACGATGTTGGTGATATACTTGTATATATATAACTTATAATTCTTATAAACTTAAAAATGGTTCTTCAAACAGTACAGTGATTGTCACTAGACTTTCATTTGGGGTAGTGGAGGCTTCATTAACCAACAAAAAGTTATGAAAGCAAGAGTATTAACCAAAGGAGGTTGATGGGATGGTGTTTTGTTATTATGGAATACTAAGATAGTCTGTTAAATGAAAAATAACAAAAATTTCAGTGAGGATCATCATCAAGCAAGTGATAGAAAATACTCATCCAAAGGAAGTTATGATAAGTTTAGCATGGTATGTTTTTACTATGTTAAATGGGGTCAAATGGGGTCACGGTCAAAGATATTTATAAGAAAACATTAGATAAAAGGTAAAAACAAGATCACAACACGCTGGTGGTCATTATTTCCATATAAATGCTTTCTCATAAGATGGTTTAAGAAATAAAGATTGATATACTATAATATACAAGGATTGGTACCATTTTCCTCTCGAAAATTCACCCTCTCTAATTTAGAGTTGGGATAAGACAAGTCGAAATAATTTTAGTGATCCCTTGACATTCGAGATGGTCATTATCGTTGTTCTCAAGATTGAAATCTCACATATAAAACCATGGGTGAATCTCTCTTAATAATGCCATGGATAAGACATGACAATGCTTTGTAAAACTACTTATTGCAGCCTTTAGTTCATCACATAATGAATCTACAACACACTTTCTCTAATATTTCATTTTTCCATGGGTGCAGTGAACAAAATTGGAAAGTGATTCTGTATCTAAAGAATGATTGGCTTCTACATAATGAATTTTAGGAAATCATTGAATCCCATTCATGATACATTCTACTCATTTTCATGAATCCCGATTTTATTTTTCTTATTGTGTTTAAAATTGTAGAAGATTGAATTTGATTATTATAATCTAAAATATGGTCACTTTTATATTATTATCTAAAACTATAGTTATTTTGTATTTATCTCGAGCTTAGATGTTAACTTTAAGGGAATCAAACAACCAAAAAAGTGCTATTAAGCAAATGTAATAGCTTGGTAAAAAGGGATTAAAAAGAAGAAGAAGAATACATGGTTTCCTTTTGTACCTGGCTGATTACAGGGATACTTAATTTCCTTTCTGTATTTACAAGTATAGCTTAACACTACTAAATATTTGCATAGGAAAAAAACAATGTTGTTTTTAAGGTTCGATGTGACCTATATAACAACCCCATTTTTATTGTAAATAAAAAATGAGAATCCTTAGATTTTCCATTTTGATTGAATTTTTAATTGTTTACTATTATTTTTTTGGGTAAATAATCCCAGCATCATTTAATTGTTTTTATAAATCGATATTGTTTCAAAATTTTGAATTTTCCATGGAAAAGTCCAGATCCAGAATTATTGAGAGTTATTTTATGCAATTGGGCACCAGATTTCAAAATCCTTGGATATAATTTTTACTTTTCACATCTGGTATTCGGGCATCTGGCTTGTTTTATTTTTAAGACTGGATACCTAGATACTCGCATATCCCTTCTTAATTTTTTTATTTTTGTTTTTATTTTTATTATGTTTATTCGGGATGTTCAAATATTTCAGGTATTCGACATCCAGGCCTGCACGTAATACTTTCAACCATAGTTAGCATTTGATTCACTTTATATATGTTCGATTGTATTCAGGATTCGGGCCAGAAACATTGGTGTTGACCATTTGCACCTCTGCATGTACGGATAATTGTTTCACTTTGGAAATTAACTTCAAAAAAATAATAAACTCATTATTATGGTTTCAATTTTCATATATTTTCATTTTCATATAAAGTTATCGGGACATGTACAGAGTACTCACACTCTTATATGCATGAACATATGGATAATCGGAATTCGCCTATAATCTGAAATAAATATCGTTCTTGTTATCAGATTTCGTGTTAATATACAGAGTACCCACACTCTTATATGCATGAACATATGCATAATCGGATTTCGCCTATAATCTGAAATAAAATATCATTTTTGTTATCAGATTTCGTGTTAATGATACTTTATTAATAAAAGTTATTCGACATGTCGGATATGAAAAATTCTTGCAGTCTTGCACAATAGCTCGGATATCGAATATCTGTATTCTGGAAAGACGGCTAGGTAGTTAACAAATTCAAATTCAGATGTGATAGGCATTAACAATAGCTCAGACGTCAAAGATTTCCTATACTTATTTAATTTCTTGGGAAAATTTCCCTAACCAACGAAAGCTTTGCTACAATGTGAGGTTCGTCATCATGTGTTACCGAGATTCATCCTGATAGGCTTGTTGCGAGGGAAATAGCCTATCAACGTTCCTTTAATAGTATGACAATATTAGTGCATAAAAATTTAAAGAAATTATGGCCAAATTTTCCTATGAAGATTGGCAAGCAATCTTTTAAAGACAAAATGGAATTAAAGAGGTTTGGTTGCATTCATTTTTTATTTTTTTTTATAGGTATGATCCACATGATATCGTTAATATCGTTAATGTACATATTTCCTCAATAATGTACTCTAAAAATTATGTGTATCTAGAACCACCATAGTATTTTTTTTTTTCAAAAAAACGTTGATTCTTTTAGTGAAGTTAGATCAAAAGTTTTCTTCCAAATCAGCCCAGGGAAAGAATTTTCTTATGCATTCAGGGAAAATATACACTTGTTTTTCCTTGAAAAAGGAATAAAGGCTCTAATGGTCCTTTAGTTGAGATAGTAGTTAGGGAAACTATCAACTTATCCTTCCCTAACAACAATAAAGACAAAGGGATATGAAGGTTCATAATTTCAACAATACGATCAAGGTACATAAGCTCAAAATGATAAACTTGACCAAAACAATTCTATTCAGCAAGAATTTGGTTTAGTTCAATAGGAGCAAGAAGAAAGAGAAAAACAAGATCAAGAACATAAAGAAAAGGTGCAAAAACAAAAACAACAACAATAACAAAAGCAACGGCATAAGTAGAAAGAACAATTAGTAAAGTAGTATAAATCTTCAATTGAAGATCAAAGTCAAGAGAATCAAAGGCATTGCTCAAAAAGAAAAATCAAGAGGCAAACAGGAAACAAGGTTGATTACACAAGTAAACATGTATTGGTATAAAACCTTTTTGTTTTGAATATATCATTAACCTTTATTAAAAATATTGTTGTAAAAAGGAGTGATAGAATTATTGCACATCATATAATCACAATATCACATATTTATACAAGAAGTTACGTATTAAGATAGATTGAGTATCTTAACCATATAATCTATTTAGTTGAGAGAATATATTAACTAGACACTAATTGGTAGTTGATGAATTTCAACAAATAATCATTAGATATGTATGAATTAATATCTCTAAAATCCTCACTTAATGTGTACATGTTTTTGATCTTTGTCTAGTAAAGTCTTCATCAACATCTGAAACATTTTCAAAACCTCATAGTTTGAACTCCATGAAGATATATCGTAGCCCTCATAAAGGTATAGTTCTCAAGTTGAATTCCCAAATCTCCAGATTTCCATCTCCCTAAACTCTTGAATAACAAATCTCCTGAGGTCAATCATTGAAAAAAGTTCCACCAATTGTCTCATAACCTCACTAGTAGACTGTAACCCACATGCAGGTATCTACAACAAATGAGAGATCTTTTCCTAGATCCACAACATCCGAACTAGTTGGACAACCATCCATAGTGAGTTGTATTTCCACTTGATCCCTTGAGAATACAATTTATTCACGTGGTTAAATCAATTATCTACTTGTAATGATTGAATTACTAGTCATTCTATGAACATACATTAATCTTCCAAGATACATGGGTGGCATTTTTTGTACTAGCCAATTATCTACTATAGTAATTTGTATACGAAATGTATTGAAGTCAATCTCACATCATCACCTCTTTTAACTGATTTTAGAGATTCATCATCACTTATTACAAATAATGTACATCTAATACAAAATCTCTAAAAACTTAATATATAGTAACCCTATGATAATTGCATGGTCAACAAATAAAAGAGTTCCTTTAATTATTGTTTATCACTAGCCCAATCTTGGCAAAGCACCCCATAGCCTAATTAGCTAAAATTTCAAGTCACATTTTTTCACTCTACCAGAGTAAACAAATGAGAAACAATGGTTTCTTTCATAGAATTGTATTTGAAAGGGGACACTAAATAGATAACATGATCACAATCAACATATTGAGAAAATAATAGTACACCTTTCTATGAAGATTTGAGCGAGCATATGGCTTGAAATATTTGTTCGTGCAACAGAATCTCATGGACTATTTTCCAAAACATCTATTTTAAATAGGAACGAATTGTTGTAGAAGCCACTAGGCCATGAACATATTCCTTTCCAATGTTGATGTTGTCGAGGTTTCCCACTGACACAACTCACACTTCCTAAAAAACGAGACCGTCAAGAAGAAAATGATGGCATCACTTTGGTGAAACCAAGAAGCAAAAGATCCCACTCTAATATTTTTAGAGATCCATCTCGGAATCCACTTACTAATAATAACTTTGAAACCCTCATGGATGTTGAATTTTGAGGATCGTTTAGTAGATCCAGCAAAAGATAAATTGATCCATCTACCTCCACAAATAAGTGCCATAAGAAGGATTCGACAAATCCATCGTAACCACCTTCCTTTGCATCACCGTTAATATTATTAAAGCCATCAAAAATGTGGTAGTCATGATCGAAGTCCCATCACATTTTATCTCAGAATGTATAGAAGAAATGGAGTTGGATTCCTTGGATTTCCATGCAATGGTGGTTGACTCGAAAAACAAAGTCCCTAAAACTATCCTAGAATACCAATAAATCCTTCAATGATCCTTCATCAAAGCTAAGATTCGATCACATATATACCTAGCATGAGCATATTCCCCCCCTCCAATCTTAAATCAACATGTAGAATCCTAAAGAGTAAAATAAAGGAACAGATTCCCATTTGAGAGTTCTGGTGGGGGACAAGAAGCAAAAAGAAAGGGAATTTCACTTGGTCCAATTGACAAGATTTTTCAGAAGGAGAAATGGGAAGAAGTCGATCTCAACATTGCCTTTTTTTCTTTCAAAACTTGATATACTTTAATGTTGCATGCTCACCTCTATTTATTGATATGTGCTGAGCTCTAACTCAAGTGGCTCCATCAAGGTATGTGCCTCCTGGGTCAGAGAAGCTTAGAACCACATTGTTGATGAAGGAAAAAAAAGAGGTGGAAAAAATGTTTGATCCTATTAAAGAATCATGGCCAAAATCTAAGGTTAGCATTGCTTTTGATGGATAGACAGATCTAGCATGACACCCACTCATAAACTTAATGGTGTCTTCCTTGAATGGTCCAGTTTTCTTCAATGTAGTGGATGGACTTGGACAATACAAGGATGCACCATATATGGGTGAGTTGTTCATTAAAGTTATTGAAGATGTAGGTTTTGATTCTTGTGTGCAAATCATTACAAATAATGCACTTTTTTGCAAAGTTACTGGTATGATTGTGGAAGCTAAATATCCAAAGGTATTTTGGACACCTTGCATTGTCCATTCATTGAACTTAGTACTAAAACCTATTGCTTCTGATGTGCTTTAGATTGGTAACATTATTGAGGATGCAGGACATATCCGTAACTTTGTACAAAATCATACAAATTCCCTCACTATCTACAAGGAGTAAAACAATCTATCATTGTTGAAGATTGCGGATACACGGTTTTCCTCTTCATTCATAATGTTGAAGAGGTTGAGGGTGGTCAAGACTGCTCTTGGGGCCATGGTTATTTCAGGGTTCTGGTATTTTTGGAGAAAGACAAATCAAGTAACCTCTAAAAGATTGAAGGGCATAATGTTAGATGATGCTTGGTGGGAGGTGGTAGATCTACTTATTCAGATCATGGACCCTATCATTTATTTGCTTCGATTTGCAGATACAAACCAACCCATCCTAGGAGAGGTTTATCAGGGTTGGGATTCCATGATTGATTTTGTGAGGATCATTATTTTATGGAGTGAGTGCCCCAAGTATGAGACATCATCAAAGGCCTTCTTCACCACTATACATGATATTATTGTTAGCAGATGGGACAAGAATTGCACACCTTTACATTGTCTGGCTCACTCATTGAACCCAAAATACTACAACCATGAGTGGCTGAATGGTGGACCTTCTTGTAGATTACCTCTTCGCATGGATGGTGAAATCTCACAAGGGAGGAAAGCTGCATTCAGGCGGGCTTTTTAGGATTGAGAACCCCTTGATGAGGTTGAGGATGCCTTTACAGAGTTTTCCACTGGCACTGGTTGATTTGTAGGATATGATCTGATTAGAGACAGGGGGGCTAAGAAGCACTATTCTTTGTGGGAAAATCATGGGACAACAAGCCCTCCTCTACAACAGTTAGCTATGAGGCTCCTCTCGCAGGTGACTTCATCCTCTTGTTGTAAAAGGAATTGGAGAACATATGGGAAATTGTACAAAGACAAGAAAAGCAAGCTTGAGCAGTCCATGACAGAGACAATGGTGTATGTGCACACCAACCTACGTCTTATTTACAAACAGAGGGATGAGTGGTTGAAGGGAAGGACAAAGGTGGGATGCCTTTCTTGATGATATGGGTCTGGACAACAGTGTTGGGTTGGCATTGTCCAACTTAGATCTCAATGATCTAGTGCTAAAGCCTGTCACATTTAATGATGGTGATACTGTAGTGGGTTCATCCTCCACAACAGTAGGAGTAGAGATGACTTTGGATACAGGGGAGGAGGATGCACAGAGGAGACCAGTGGTGACCATGATGATGAGGACAATGACGATGATTTTAATCATGACTATGAGGATTTATGACTCATGAGTCATGAGATACCTATGGCCGTGAGGCTTGTATACTTGTAGTTGTTTTGTATTTTCTATTTCTATTTTCCATTGGAATTGCGCTACTTATGTAACACATTTTGATTTTGATGACTTGATAAAAAAACTACAATATCTTTATCTTACTATCTTGTATTTCTCCTAGTGCATCATTGATGAATTGAATATGTATTATGATTTATCATTTGTCACAATTGTATTTGTATGCATATTGTTACTTTGCAAAAATTAGATATAGATGAAAATCTATGTTTGAAATATATATATTTGTTTTCATAAAATATAATGTCTCCTAATGTGTCCTATTCCGGGGGGTCAATGTGTCCGTATCTGACACAAGAATCCCCGTAACTGTTGAATCCTGAATCACCATGTCAGGTGATTTATCTCATCAATGAGACCCTTCCAATTAAAATTATATCATCTAAAAGACTGCATCAACGAATTGAAAAAGGAAATGTTTATGGATATCTTTAAATCACAAGGGAAGTTGGAATAATGAATGAGGAAATCCAACAAAAGATCATCTTTAGAGGTAGATCAACTGTGCAGGTAGAAGAAGAAGCAAACCTCCTTAATCAGTGGGTAGATAATCACTAGCAAGAGTAAATCTAATGGTTTCCAAAATGCATGGGTGTGATTGCTTAAAGAAAGTGAGATTTTTTCTTTTTTTCTTTTTCTTTTGCAAGTCAATGATCAATAAGAGAAATAGAAATATAATATACTCTCTCAAAATACCAAATGGTACTAAGCTCTTAAATCATGAGGATATTGAAGCAAAGATGATTCACTAGTACAAAATGACTAATTAGTTACTAAAAAAACAACTAAAAGTTTCATATAAATGACCATTTTTCAGTCAGTGACCAATAGTAGCTAATTTATAGTATCTTATAACACGACCAACTTTTAGTCATTTTTAGCTTAGTAATTAATTGGTTTCCTGAATTTTACCATCTAGTAGTATATTTAGTCATAAATTTAGTCATTACTTTTTCATAATGACCAAATATATAACAAAATATATTACTATATGAATCCTCGAGAAAACCAATTAGTGGCCAAAGAAATATGACCAAAACATTGGCCGTATTATAAGTTACTGCAAATTAGCTACTAATAGTCATACATATGCAAATTTTAGTCATCATTTAAAACCCATTAATGACCAAAGAAATATGACTAAATTTTAGTCGTATTATAAGATGATGTAAATTAGCTACTAATAGTCGTATATATGCAAAATTTAGTCATCATTTAATAATAATAAAAATTATCATTTTCAGTAGTCATCTATCCTTTTTTTTTTATTTTCATATTCATTATATAAACGACTGATTTAGTTTCTATTCATTTCATTTAATTTCATTCATAATCATTATAAATAACTAATTTAGTCATATATTCATTTTATTTGTGTTCTTCATTAATTAATATAAACTAGTAATTTAATAGTTTTAGATTGATTTTATGTGTTTATTATTAATTACCATAAATTAATTAGTATGATTTTGCGACTAAATTTTAAGAAAATGTCATACAATGCACATGTTTATCTAATATGATAACACAAAGTTACCTATGTTAATTACAAGATTAAATAATATCAAGTGCAAATAAAAATAATTACAACCCTATAAATTTTATTATATAAAATATCAAGTATACAAAATGAGTTTCCAACATAATATGAGTTGGACTACAATTTACACATGACATATTGTTTCATCATTTCAGAACATTATCACTATGTTGCCAAAGCATTGCAAGTAAATTCACCAACTCTCAAGGCTTGACCATCAGTATTTATGAGTGTGTCTTATGCAAGATATTGGTCTAAGGGTATCACTAGATAGATTCTCTTCTCTCTCTCATTTTGAATTTGTCGCTAGAGTGTTATTGTTCTCCTCTTTCTTCAATTGTTTCTTCTTACCATCAATATTCAGTTCCTCTCCTGAAAATGAAAGAAGATACAATGTAGAGTATAAGACATGAAAGATGATGAATACTTGAATATAAAATAAAGTAGACTATAAAAGATTTATATGACATATACCTTAACATTCGATAGTGGCCACTATGTGGCTAGATGACTAGTATAAACAAAGCAAATAAAATGTCACCATAGAAAATGGAATTGGAGGGGGGATTCATCATGCATTCTAGGGTTTTTTCTGTGTGTACACATCGTATTGTTCACTTCTAATTGTATAAAAAAAAGAGTATGCACAATGACATGTAGTGACATGTGGGTGTCTATTTGACTCTATGACATGCTTGATTTTTTAACCCATTCCAATCATACCGCAATGAAATTAAGAAGACAAGGACACAAGAAGGACTATCAATAAATGAAATTAGAGACTTTAGAATGAAACTCAATTGTATCTGAATTTAACGATAAGTATTTGTAGCTTCTTGGTCACCGATGAGCATCAAATCACACTATGAAAAATTCCTTGCATTATGATAGTTTGGTTGCACTTGCTCTAATCCTTTGTAGTAGTCCCTTCACTTGCCTATAGATATAATTTTAGAAACAATCCTACTCCTGCAATTCTTCCCTATATGGATCATCTTTGTCCCCCCTATTGATAGTTAGTTTTCAAGGAAACATAATAGAACTCTCCAATTGCATCATCACCTTTCAAAACAATGCTTGAGTATTTCCAGGTGATTGTTGAACTAGTCTTTACTCAGGTCCATGAAATCCTTGATTTGTCTCCATCGCAAAAACCTATTTTCGTAATAAAATTATAAATCCCACATTTGCATTCCTTGTCCCCGACATACCAATTCTTTAGATGGAATACTTTATCATTGCTCCCTCGGTGCAATAGAGATCCACTATTGTGGCATGGAGATGATTGGTGTCATAAAATGGTATAGTTCATCCTTCAATATATGTCATAGAAATCCTCTCACCTCACAAAAATCCTCTCATCTACAAAAATAAGAGTCCTCTAAAAATGACTGGTCTCCATCTCTCATTCATCCTTAAATAAGTGGATATTTCCATGGGCGACAAAGTGTGTTTGTAGATTTAATAGAAGGTGCTATCATAAAAACAAAATACAATGCATCATAATAGTTATCAGCAGGAGCAACAACCCTGCCAAGCTACTTCCTAGTGAGATAAAGATACTATTGAATTACCTATTATAACGAACAAAAGATAACCTCAACTACTTATAAAGTCTACCTATGCATGGCAGCAATGAAAACACTATTGAAAACAACATCGGTCAATCTCTTCTTCTAGTCAAGGGCATTCCCAATTTTTGAAAAGTATCAAGCAGGTCGGGGTCCACCTCATCCAGGTTCCTCTTCTTCTTCTACTCTCCCTTTTTAGGTTAAGAATAATACCAAAGGTCTTCAAAATTGATGGGTGGGTAAAAGTTATCAAACCATTGAGTTATTCCATTTTTAATCATTGTCTGTAAGAATTGAATCTAAATTTCAAAATTCGTTCAAGTTCCTTCTTTTTAGCTAAAATTAACCTAAGCTCTGGAGAGTTGTAAAATTTAATGGATCTAAGTATATTCTACTTAAAATATAGTTACATGGTTTAAAACTGTAGGCATTGAGATCAAAATCTAAGAATGAAACATAAAAGATTTTATGTTCATGATTACAAGAAATTTTAATTTCATGTAACAAAGTTTGAGGAAGGTCTAGCATTTGCGTTGTACCAGAAATTTTTCTTGCATGACTTGATCCCTTTTAATTTGGGCATGGTAGAGTCCATTAGACAAACAATCAACCACTAAAAAAAAGGTGAAAAGAAAAAATAAAATTTCATGCATTTTGACCCTAGAAAAGTTAGGGAGGAGTGAACTAATATGTACAATAAATACATGTGAAATTCTTACTTGTCCATTGCCTTTTGATGAATTGTTGGCCGTAATCAATATCTACATTATCATAATCATTAAACCCTTTGTAAAATAAGGATATGCAAAATGCTTACTTGTGCATTGTCTATCATAATCATTAAACCCTTTGTACCATAAAGAAATGCAAAATGCTTACTTGTGCATTGTCTTTTGATGAATTGTTGGCCGTAATCAAGATGTGCATTATCATAATCATTAAACTCTCAAGTCTAGATAAAATTTATGATTTGATCATATAAACCCTTAAAATTATTTACCCATAAGAATAAAAATCCTCTTTAGTAAAAAGGAAGAACGAAGTCCAAATTCATACCAAATATAAATTACCAAAATATCATAATAATTAAACCCTCAACTGTACATAAAATTTATGCTTTGATCATATAAACCCTAGAAATTATTTACCCATAAGAACAAAAATCCACTTTAGTAAAAAGGAAGAATAGAGTCCAAATTCATACCCATGTACAAATTACCAAATATCCATGCCCATGACCTTGCCCTTATCATAATCATTAAATCCTCAACTCTACATAAAATTTATGCTTTGATCATATAAACCCTCAAAATTATTTACCCATACAAACAAAAATCCTCTTTAGTAAGATGAATCATACCCATGTACAAATTACCAAAATATCCAGGCCCATTACCTTGCCCTTATCATAATCATTAAACCCTCAAATCTAGATAAAATTTATGCTTTGATCATATAAACCCTCAAAATTATTTACCCATACAAACAAAAATCCTCTTTAGTATAAATTACCAAAATATCCACACCCGATGACCTTGCCCTTCATCCGTCAACTCTAGATAAAGTTTATGCTTTGATCATATACAAATTATCAAAATATCTAGATAAAATTTATGCTTTGATCATATACAAATTACCAAAATATCCATGCCTAGTGACCTTGCCCTTCCTCCATCCCGCAACTCTAGATAAAATTTATGCTTTCATCATATAAACCCTCAATTATTTAACCATACAAGCAAAAATCCAATTTAGTAAAAAGAAAGAATAGAGTCCAAATTCATATCCATGTAAAAAGTACAAAAATATCCATTCCCAGTGATGTTGCCTTTCCTCCATCTAATCGTTGATGCTCAACTAAGGTGTTTCCCATGCAAACTCCATCTGGGATTCGAATCCCATGAAATCCATAGATCACATTGATGTACTTCCTTCTTCTCGAATTTCTATGCAGATATAGACAAGGCAGAGAAAAATGCAGTGCTATAATGTGATGTTGTCATCTGTGAATATTTCATTTGAACCCAATGCTAAACTAGAAATGAAAAGAAAAGAAATATTTATAATAGAAAAAATAAAAGAAATATTATAATATAAAATAAAATATATAAATTGAAATTGGGTTAAATGATTTATTTTTAATGAGAATTTGTTATTTTTTCCTAAGACACTCAATTAAAAAGAAGAAGAAGAAGTTAAAAATGATATTGGGATGAATGTAAACATTTAAATATGACCCCAATTAACAATAAAAAGTTAAGTTAATAAAAATAATAAAATTAAATTTGTTATATTTTGATTTTGTTATTAAATTTTGAATACGCTGTGTTACAATACCATGGGCCAATACCATGGCTTATAAATACTACATGTCCAAAAGCATAACTTATTTCACAACTAAAATATTTTACAACAATATGACAAGATTCTTAATCGTGGATATTCACCCCACATTATGGTAGATATTATTAACTTGTAAAAAATAGCCTTTGTTACAATACCATGGGTCAATACCATGGATTATCAATACCACATGCCCAAAATACATAAATTATTTCACAATAAAATATTTTATAACAATATGACAAGATTGTTAACCATGGATATTCACCCTCAATTTACCATGGATATTAACTTGTAAATAAGATTTGTTACAATACCATGGCTTCTGAATACCACATGTGAAAAAATCATAACGTATTTCATAGTTAAATTATTTTATTTTAATTTAATTTTAGAACATTTTATTTCATAGTGCATGATTTTTTAGTTTTTCATAATTTTATTTTCTTTGACATGATTGATCCAAAATATAAGTTTAATATTTTACAACAAATACCATGAGCCAATACCATGGCTTATCAATACTACAAGTCCAAAAACCATAACTTATTTCACAGCTAAAATATTTTATAACAATATGACAAGATTCTTAACCATGGATAATTCACCCCCACATTACGGTAGATATTATTAACTTGTAAAAAATAGTCTTTGTTACAATACCATGGATTATCAATATCACATGCCCCAAAAACATAAATTATTTCACAATCAAATATTTTATAACAATATGACAAGATTGTTAACCATGCATATTCACCTTCACTTTACCATGGATATTAACTTGTAAATCTGCTTTGTTACAATACCATCGCTCATCAATACCACAAGCCAAAAAACCATAACATATTTCATAGTAAAACTATTTTATTTTAATTTAATCTTAAAACCTTTTTTTAATTGAATCGGAAAATGTTACAATTTGAGATATATTAATACAATGGGCCAATACCATGGCTTATCAATACCACATGCCAAAAAACCATAACTTATTTCATAGTAAAAATATTTCATTTTAATTTAATTTTACAAAAAAGGGAAAATGTTACAATTTGAGACATATATAAACCCTCTATCCTCACGACTACTAAAAATATTCCCATAGAAATTAAAATAAGGTTTTAATAAAGTGAAGCTAACATGGATCTATGTCGGTTCTTTACATGTATATATATATATATATATATATATATATAATATAATATATATATATAAAGAACCATCATCAATCCATCATAGCTAAGGATCCAAGGGATGAGAGTAAGCAAAATCACTAATTATCATAGATAAAATATAGGGCATGGTTTTTTTTTAAAGTTTTTCATTATTTTATTTTCTTTGACATGATTGATCCAAAATGTAGGTTTAATATTTTACAACCAATCAAGTGTTTCTAATTTAGGTAATTTATTAAACAGAATACAATGTGATCAAATTTAAGAGAGGGTTGGGGAAGGGGTGGAAAGAGGGAGCGAGAAGGTGAAAAAGTTGGAGAATAAAGAGAGAGAAACAGAGAGCAAGGTGTGAGAGAGGGAGCGAGAGGAAGGAAGAGATAGGAGAGAGAGAGGGATGGAGTTGAAGTGGGAGAGAGAGGGAGGAAAGGACAAAGACATAGAGTGATAGAGGTGAAGAGAGAGAGAGGAGTGAGAAGTGAGAGATGGAGAGAGAGTGAGGGAGAGAGGAGAGGAGGGAAGAGAAAGAAGAGGAGAGGATAGAGATAGGGAGAGAAGGGGAAAAGAGGGAGAGAGTGTGTGTGTATGTTTGGGGGGTGAGATAGACAGAGGGAATAACAAAGAGACACAAATACAAATATAGATATTATATAGTATTATATAACCAACCTATATCCATATTAATCCTATAACTATCAAGTGCTGAGAGGGACCTAATCTCTTGAGGTGAAAACATTTCCTCAAGTTTTGCACTAGAAAAAAAGTTTGCACCTCGAGAGATTGGACCCCCCTCAATGCTTGATAGATCCGGGGTTCAGATGGATGTAGGTCGATTAATATAAAATTAAAGTAGTTTTAATTTGATATTATAGTCTTAAAAATTAAAATTTCACTTTAAATTAATTTCAAATTACAGTTAGATCCGATTAAATTCAATGAATATATTTAAAAAAAAAACACAAAATATTTTTTTTTATTAAAAATGTATTTTTAAAATTACAAATTATTAGAGATACATAGTGCAAAATTTTCTCACATATACACCATGTGAGGATGAAGAAGTGTTTAAAGAAGGATAACCTTTCAACCAATATTTAACAACGTTTCAATCCCCTATCACTTGTAAGTTTAGATTGATTGACACAATTAAGTGACTAACATAAAAACCTGATTCATATTATTGTAGTACTTGTCAGGTAGTTGTATTTTTGTTCTTAGACTAAATTAATCATTCATGTTAGTCATTTTTGGTTGTATTCCTTATTATCTAGTCACATATTTTAACTTGTGACTAAATTAGTGATTTATGTTAGTCGTTTTTAGTTCGGTCACTTAAGATTGCTCAGTTTTGGTAGTATTTCACATAGAAAAGTTGTGGTTACCAACTTTTTTAGTCACCTAGTCATTAATTGATCATTTTCTACTAATGATTGGATGTTTCAACACCATCCCTGATAGAAACACCCCACGATCGATATGATACCATAAATAGAATTTCAAAGTGCATACTCAAAATGGTCAAACTAGAACAAAATGAGGCCCTAATGATGTCAACCTCAATGGATGAAGTGGAGAAAGTCATCTTTAGAATGCCAATGAACAAAGCAACTAGACCAAATGGCTTAACCTCTAATTTTGATTAGGCTTGTTGGTCCTTAAGAAAGATGTATAGGTAGTTGTAGAAGTACCCAGGAAAACCAATACCATTTCCCCACAGTCAATTCAACCTTGTTTTCATTAGTTCCTAAAAAATGTCTTGTTCTAATTATCTTATTAGATTTTGCCTCATATCCTTCTGTGACAATATTTACATAATATATCTAATGTTATTTCCAACCATTTAAATCCTATACTTCCATCTCTAACCAGTGGATTTTAGAGGCATTGTGGTAGCTTGAGAGTTTGTTAATTTACCCAACTAGTAAAAAAAAGTAAGTATGTTACTTAAATTAGACTTATTGAAAGCATTTGATAACCAGAGCCAGGCTTATATTCACAACATCCATCTAGCTTCTGACTTCTCCTTGGATTGTACTAGTTGGATTCTCTCCTTAGTATCCTCAACCTTCTTCTTCATCCTAGTTAATGGTTCCCCTTCCTCCACCTCAAATCCCTCTAGGGGATTACGTCAAGGTGATCCCTCTCACCTTTCCTCTTCATCCTAGTTGTAGAAGGATTGGGTCAATTTCTAAAACAAGTTGTAGTAAAACTGAAAATCAAAGGACTCAATCAATTTGGCATAGCTAAGCCAACCTATCATCAACAATTCATAGAAAATACCTTACTTAGGGGTACTCCAATTATTCTGGAAGCTAAATCTTTTAGATCCATGCTAAAAGACTTCATGGTAGCATCGAGTAATGAAATCAATACAAGTAATGCTAAAATACTCTTCCTCAATACTCCTCTTGTTGTCCAAGGATAAATCATCAGTCTTCTTCATTTCAAGAAATTCAACTTGCCCTCAAAATATCTACGTGCCCACTTAACTACCAACTCTACTAGAACAAAATTATGGATTAACCTAATATAGAAATTTTCCAATAGATTGGACAACTGGACTTTTAAATCACTAAATGTTGTAGGAAGACTGGTGCTCCTCAAATATGTCTTGCAAGCATTACTAATGTATATCTTCTTGATGCTTGTAGCATAAAAAATTATACTCAATCATATACACTCCATCCAATGGTCCTTACTATGGGGTGGTGCTAAGTGGGAAAAGAATTAGGTGTTAGCATCATGGGAAAATGATGCTTTTTAAAATAAAGGAGGTATGGGCCTTCATGACTTAGAGAGAATGAGCTCTATTCTAGGTGCTAAATTATGGTGGTAGTTGTTTCAACATGAAAACAATCGATGGCATAGAATCTGGATCAATAAGTACAATAGTCAAATTACAGAAAATGATAGGATCAAAGTCAATGCTTTCCCATTGTATCCTTAATATGTAATCTTGTCTACAAAGGTAAACATTTGGTGCAAGATCCCTACTTTTGAGAGATCAAGGATTATCACACAACTCAATTTTGGGATTACTTTGTGGCATTAATATCACAAAATGTTTAGCATAGATCACCTAAAAGACATTGAATATATCATGTTGTACCATCAACAACTCCTAGTATCAGACTATTGGCAAGGTACATCACCGGATACCAAATGGAAAATTTGGAAATATGGGGACTCTTACTATCTCCTCACTACGCTTTTGAATTGACACAAGATTGAATTCATTACTCAACATCATGATATTTCTCACTTGGAGGACCCAGACCAACTACAACAGGGATGAATTCCAAAGGGAACTTTCTCTATCATGGAGGCATACCACATCGAATCATAGAACCACAAAGTCAACAAGTGAAGTATTTGGTCCAAGATATGAAAATAAAAGATCTAGCCCAAGGTAGCACATTTCCTTTAGTTACTCACTCATAAGAAAACATTAACATGGGATAAGTTGCATGCAAAAGGCTTTGAGGGTCCATCTCTATGCTTCCAATGTGGTAAGGACTAGGAATTGAGTGCACACTTGTTCTGTTTATGCCCTTTAACGATTGAAATTTGTCACCAATCCTTTAGGCTATTTTGGAAATATTTTAAGCAACATGAAACCATAATTTACACAATCTTAGAAATGAGTTCATTTCCCTTCTCCAATAGAGCATGTAACCATCTACCATGATTTCTAATATGGCCCATTTGGAAGGAAAGCAATCATCACATCTTTCACAACTCCATGGAATTGGTATGAAATCCTTGGAATCTTGTTTTAAATAATATAAAGGAAATGAATCTCATTTCCAAGTGGTTTGTCTCTGATTAGGATTTGAAGGAATCTAAAGTCCGCACCTTTAGAGATCTTTGGCTCCCTTATTTTGATTGTGTTTTCTCTACTGTAATTCCTTCATCCCACTCTCTTTCTCCATCCTTCTGGCTATGTCCTCTCTCTAGTTTTAATAAACTAAATTTCAACGGGGCCTCTAAAGGTGAGCCTAGTGTAGAAATTGGAATAAATTTGTTACTACTAATGAAATTGAACCAAAATCAAGAGACAAAAATTTCTTCTATTATTTAGGAAAAAGGAAAACACACAATAGGAAAAAAAATGCAATAACATGCCACCATCAAAAACAAAGAAATACAATGATTTTATAGGGGAACCTAACTAGGAAAAATATCTCTGCTACTTTACATTAATTTAAATGGGAAATAGAAACAATTACAATGTCTAGCTTAAACTATGAGGCACACCCTACACTATAAAATTGTTCTCCTGCTTCTTGACTTACTCTGGCAAACACTTAACCAATTCAAGCCTCAACTAACTATGTGGTCTAAAATGCATATACAAAATAGAGCTTAATTTAATGTCAACCCGGGAATGTAAACTTAGAAGTGCTTATCTAAAATATATAGATCTAGAAAGATTCCTAATTTGTCCAAGATCTTAAAGTCCCATTACAGGAACATATTCATTAAGATCTCTTTCAATGACTAATCAAGCCTAGATCTAACAATTGTTCAAGATCTTACGGTTCTCTTACAAGAACACCTTCAAATAAGACTCTTCCAATATTAGAACATTTAATAAAACTTGTAAGTTGAAATCAAACAAAAACATAAAGTAAATTATAAACAAATAAGCATGCAAGTGAGGTCATGGGGGCCTTCCATAACAAAACCCATAATTCTCTTCACATTAATTGTAAAAACCATTTTTATTCACACAGTTACCAAAATAGGGTCCCGAAGAACCACAATTTCCTCTTAGACCGTTAGGAATTTAAGTAAACGATTCTGGGCTATATAATTCATTCTATTATGGAAAAACCCCATGTCTTTGTTTGTCTAGATTTGCCTTGGTTTGATCACAAATTGTTTTTCAAAACTGACATTTTTAAGGGGTTGCGTTTTGAAGATGATCTTTTTTTCATTCACAAAATTCTTTATTGTCGCATTGCAGATTAGTTCTCCAGCAAGAGCATTTTTATTTGAAATAAATCAATAAATTTTCTGATCTTCCAGGTCGCAGGATGCGCGGGAAGAGAGCATACTAATCTCTTGATTTATTTTTATTTATGCAGGTTAGCGTGGATGGATAAAACACAATTAAGATCTGCAACAAAAAAACACAATTAAGATTTGTGACAAAACCTTGCATTATCTACACTCTTACTGCAATGTCACTGGGGCATTTAGACTCTCGAAAGACAAATCCTTCCGATAATCAGGCTCCTGGCTCACACCGTGATACAGAAACAAGACATAGAAATGCAAAGATGTGCCACTGAATTTATTCATGATGATTTATTTTTTTGAAAACAAACTAAAAACATCTAATGACCTCAAATGAGATATCATTTTTATTTTTCTAATCTATTCTACATTAGTTTAAAAGATGTTTTATTTTCTAAGTAAAAACATGCTTCCAGTGAAGCCATCTATGGACTAAAAATTCGAACATGCTCACATTAAGATTTAAAAATTTTACATTATGTTTTGCAAGTATGTGAGAATCCTGTCTTAGAGTTGGCTCAAGGTTATTGTCCTTGCTCTCCAAGAAGTACCTATTCAACATTGTGAAAGTACTCATCCATAGATGGATTAGTGAGAAATGCGGGGTTTAAAATAAAAACTGAATTTAAATTATCTATGTGCGAAAATGAGAAAAAAATGAATGCTCCAAACTTTGAACTTCTCTATGAACCTGCAGTCCCCGAGTTCCACAAATTAGTCCATAAAAACAAATGCATAAAATAAAGACTAAATCCTTCTAGTTGCACTTCCCCGGCAACGGCGCAAAATGTGTGGTCTAAAATGCATATGCAAATTAGAGCTTAATTTAATGTCAAACGAGGAAGGTAAACTTAGAAGTGCTTATCTAAAATATATAGATCTAGAAAGATTCCTAATTTGTCCAAGATCTTAAAGTCCCCTTACAGGAACATATTCATTAAGATCTCTTTCAATGACTAAT
>APFE031633047.1:141971-175529 GCA_000404065.3 Pinus taeda | reverse complement strand
GTGTATGCAGGTCTTAAAGTGAAGGAGGAGCTCATCTGGATCAGCAAGGCTGGACTGCTACAACAAGCGTTGGACCTAAGGTAAGATCGGAAAACACTTGGTTTCTCATAGAATAATGTATGTTTAGAGAAGGATTGCTCTTGTCTGGATTGTTTGTCACTAGAGAGTCTTAGACTCCTAGGGAGGTTCGGTTTGTCCACAAAAATAACTCTTTCCGCATGACAAGGCACTTGAAGGAAGGCTTCACCAGCCTTCCATTTTTAGCAAGTTGGGTATCTCCTGGTAGCATCTTTGCCGTGGGGGAAGGGGAGCAGAAGGTTCTACATAGTAGTATCGATCTGCTTTCAAGTCTCAAAACAATGCATGCAGAAATGGCATGTGCAAGGAGTGGAAGAAAAACTCGTGTGGAAGAATGTGTGTTGGAGCATCAGATCCTCCATTTATGGAATTCCTTTTCTAGCCTAGAAAAGAGTAGAAGGGGCTAGAAGACATTGATGATTGTAGGCCCAAACCTCAAAAGGGGTAGCACCAGAGAACACCTCAAATAGAGAATGTTGTTGGAAGGAAGCAGGGGTGTGGGCCTGGGTTTTTGCGAAACCTCTTTTGAAGAGCCATGGTCGAGGAAATAATCTTAACATGATGGATGTAGAGATGAGACTTGTTCCTAGGGTGGGCATGAAGGTTTTCATCGGGTGCATTCAATATGGGAGGGAAGGATCCCTCTTTTTATTCATGGTTAGGGAAGAGAGCCAAATTGATGCACCTAAAAGAGTAGTGGTGTAGATTTATATCATATATTGGGTGATTCTTGTGGATCCCCTGAGATGTAAACCCTATGCGTCATGAGTGTTCATTGGTTGGTGTGAAGGATGAGGTTGTTCATTGGTTAGAAAAGGATGCTAAGCATGGCAATACAAAGCCCATTGGTTTGTTAAAAAATGGAGTGGTTGTGATGTCACGCTATGAAATTGATGTCAGGACAAGTGAAGAGGAATAGTGGCGGGGGGGGGGGTGGGGAGAGTCGACCTCAATTATGCTAACAAAGGTTGAAGTTCAAGATAGGTGGGCAGGAATAGTGGGAAGAGGAGAGAGTCGACCCCAACTATGCTGACGAAGGTCGGAGGTCGGCACAAGTAGGAAGGAATAGCGAGGGGAGGAGAGAGTTGACCTTGAGTATGTTGATGGAGGTCAGAGGGGGGAGGAGTGGGGAGGAATAGCCTGGAGGTGGGTGGGAGGAGTTCTGTGACCCCAGCTATGGGAGGGTGATATGGTGGAAGCCAGTCTAAGTGTAAGGAATATTGTAGAAAATAAAATCTCCAAAATTGCATGTTTTTTTGGGATAGGTGCATGTTGGGAGTGGTAGTTCCACAGTGGGAAGACCTCCTTTGTATTGATGGGTGGGCATAGGAATGTGGAATTTTGACTTTTCAATGAGGAAACATCGATGTAGATTTGTGATTTAATTCACTAGATGTTATTTATTTTGATTTTTTATTTGGAAAATCAAAGAATGCACTTCAATGTAATTTTGTGTCTTGTGTATATGTGTATTGTGTTGATTCATTACCTACTGGTTATATGAGACTTCAAAAGTGGTGGTTTTATGTGTGTTTCAGTAATAGAGAGGTTGTTTATATATATCTATGCTTGTGTAATATGAAAGGTTGATTGTAAGTATTTAAAGTTTATTTAGCATCGAAATATATTTAATGTGTAAGGTGTCTATGCTTAAACATTTATACTTGTTGAGCATGTGGGATAGGAACAAAGATTGAAAGGAAAAAATAAAATTGAGTTGAAATTTGGTGTAGAAATGTCGAAGCTAAAAATATATGTAAAATTGCCTTGTAAAATGTTGTAATTTTGTAGTCAATCTGGGCCGTTCATTAGGCGAAAATATGACAGTAGAAGATATACTTAATTTAGGGTTTTTTTCCCTAGAAGACAACCCCTCACTATATATGAGGGAATTGTATTGAGGCTATGTAGATGTTTATTCTGAGCGAGAAAGAGAAACGAGATTGTGTGAGAGCGAAGAGGGAATTACAACGGATGTGTTGTAGTTTGTATCTCTTCATTTTGCTGGATAATATAAAACGAAGGTATGAATGTTTCTCTGTGGACGTATCCCAAATTGGGTGAACCAGATGTATTTTTGTCTCTCTTATTTTATGTGTTTTCGGTGTTTATATTTCTGAAATATATTTATGTCTTCCATTTCTCTATAATATATAATTTTCTAATATTAGTATCCAACATGGTAATTAACCATAGTCAACATGGTCAATAATTATCAACATGGGAAACCGTAGTTTTCATGTAAAACCACAACCACTAATAATAATAAAAAATTAACCATATTGAGACATAAACCTTAATGAACTACAATATAACATTATCATTCATGAATGTAGAAATTTTCCATAAATAAGCCAAGGTGAATGTCATAATGTAGCATAACCATTGAGGAACATAAAAATGTAACAAAACCATTAAAGTTAACATTACAATGTGGCATAAATCTTGTTAAACATAAGAATCAGACATAATTCTTAATGAATGTCAAGATGTGGTAGAAGACCATTTAGCCATAATCAATCAAGCCAACATTACTCAGTAGAAGTTACAAATTTCCAATGATAAGAAACATGCCTACCGATAGCTAATCATAGCTAATAATGGTCATCATGTTCTTGCAGCCCATACAACAACCCTCCATTTTTTATATACTTAATTAAATGATGGGGGCCTTATAGAATTTTTATTTAAATTTCTTGTTTTTTCTTACTAATTTCTTGTTTAAGTAATTAATAAATAGCAATATTTCTAATAATTTTATTGTTTGTATCTTTTAGGTTGTATAGTTTAATTTCATGCCTATTTGTCCTAACATTTATATGGATTAATAAGACTTGAGCACTTAGTAATAATAATTCTCAAAGCTTTGAATTCTGTAAATCTTGATATTCCTTACATTGAATAATATTCAATGCTTTTAGTTAAATAATGGGAAAGGGTTTGTCAATTACAAATACATTATTGAGGTTTGTTAGTATCAAGGATTGCATAATGTTATTTGTCTATGAAACAATTTATACCCAATAATCCCAAAATATTGATATGTTATAACACACAATTTCATGATGTGATAACAAAAAATTCCTCACTAGTTAACATATGTTATCAGATTCTTCTAGTATGAAGAGGTTATTTCAATCTCTCCAACCTAGTGTCCTAATATCTTGATCTCCTGATAATATAATCTCTCGATATCATGAATTCTCAAAAGTTTATATCCATGTCTCTTGATCAATTGCTATCCTAGTATCTCGACCTCTTCATATCCCAATCATTTGATCTCCCAAAAGGTCAATCAATTAATATATCGACAACTTATTTGCATAAAAGTTAATAAACCACAGTCATTTGATGAGAATATTTTATGTTCTTTAAGTGATGTTATCATTTTTTTTTTTCAGTATTGGGAGTTTTTGTTGTTGTTTTTTTATGAAATTAATGGTGCCCAACAGTTCAATAAGTCGATCAATGAGAAAATGGGTCTTTCACATGGTTTTTCAAATTATTAAAATTTTCATGTTTGTATTAAACTATATTGAAATTTAACATTTAATTCACAAGATGTGAATTGAAAGAATTCTGCAACAACCTAAGTTGACCTTGAAAACCCCATTTTACAAATTTGGGCATGATTTGGGTGTCATTTTACTAACATTCCATTTTGAATTTGAGTAAAAGAGTCAATTTACCTATTACCAGGGATAACAAAACAAGTTCAAGAGGTGTGGTTATGGTTGGTCAAATTCTTGTGTAGATAAATTAATTTAATACGATTTTATTTATTTCATCATCTCAATCTACCTTTTATATATTTTGTCCAAAACAAAGGTTTTGAGCAGATAATATGACAATGAAACGAAAGGGTAAATCAGTCTAGTTTAAAAATGAAATTAGAATGAAAACCGCAACTCAACTTACTTCTTGTATAACTTGAATAAAATTTGGGTCAACAACTACCTAGAATAGAGTTAATTTTAGAAGTGCCTCGAGGAGGGTGACTTTAAAAGACAAGTATCAAGAAGACAGTAACAATTTCAAATATGTTAATAAGATGTTAGGCATAAACAAGATCACTTTCTAGCCGGAGGTTGTGCCCTACTATGATATGGTTTAATGGATCAGCTCCAATTTTGATGTTAAAATTGGTACAATATTCAATTCCTCCACATATATTGTTAGTTCTTTCAAACTTGAAGACATTTATAATGTGTATAACTTAGATCCTCATGCGGAAACTTGGATAAAGAAATCCTTCGAATGTCTATAGTTTATGTAATTGAAGCATAAACTTTAATGGCTTAATTAGTAAGAGACTAGTGTTATGATGTTTATTCCTTCAAAACTAAAGAAGCAAAACTCTATGCTATTTTGAATTTAAAAAGGACAAAAATATTTTTAAACACTATGATTTGAAAATTCTATGGGGAAGAAAATTCCCAACAATTTAAATTGGGATGGATCCCACTAATTCACCAAGTTTTAGACAAAGGAACTAGGTTTAATTAGGCCCATATCCTATCGATCAATCTATGACAAGTTAAAACTTTACAAGAGGTACCACGAGACAATCCATGGGTTTATTTATGTCATCTCATCTTGTACATGCAACATGTTATACGAATCCTTTCCATTGATGGTCTCAAAATTATCTTTGATTCAAAATCCTATACATTTATATTGATCCAAATTGTGGGAGGTAAAATGCAAATTTATTTCTACGACATTCTTGACAACTTTGTATTTCATTTTCATTACATTATAGGAAACCAACCACCACTTAGATTTACTAAATAATATACAAATGTAATCAAGGAAACTAGGGAATGTTTTTATAGATGAATAGTTTTTATATATGAGAGTATTATTGTAAGGTATCTACTCACCTTCTTCCTAAATATGTCCTAGCTAGGTTGGTTCTCAGTGAATTTTCTTATCAAACTTTCACCACTAATATTTTTTCCTTTTTAGTGAAGAATAAGAAATGTTTTTTTCCCAAGCTCCCACTTCCAATTGGAATGCATTCATTACTAAATACTTTATAAGAATTAAATTTTGAATTCAATAGAGTTGAGGGGAAATTGATCGATAAAGAAGAACCAAAGAGAAAAATAGATTTAGGTTTATTAGGTTTATTAGGTTTACTAGGTTAACAAGGTTGACATGTGTTTACTAGGTTGAATAGATTTACTAGGTTTGCCTACATTTATTAGCTTTACCTAGGTTGACTGGGGTGACCTAAATTTCCTAAGTTTACTAGATAACCTTCATTCGTCTAGGTTTATTGGGTTGAAAACCAAATTAATAAAGTATTTTACTAGATTTATTAGGTGGTTGATCACATTAACCTCATCTATAGTTAAACGTTGATAACCATGGTCAACCATATTCATGCATAGTCATGTATGGTTGTTGATAGTTAGTCATGGTTAAACAAGTTGAATAATGGTCACACATGCTGACCATTGAGAACTACAATAGAACATGGCCAACGGGTTCAACCATAGTCAAATCATGGTTGGATTCTCTACATGGCCAACCATGGTCAGCCATAGCCGACATCGCTAGCCATAGTAATTTTTAATTAAACGTTGGCAACCATGGTCATCCATGTTCTTACATAATCATCCAAAGTTGATCATAGTCAACCTTTGTCAAAAAACCTCAAGCATGGTCAAATAAGCTCAACTATCACAACCATGGTCACCAAGTTAAGCATGGTCAATACAGTCATCCATAGTCATATTTAGTCCACAATAATTTCTCATCTACATCCCCAGTCAACCATGGTAATCATAGCCAACCACATTTAGCCATGGTTAATTAAGGTCAACCATGGTAAACTAAGTTCAACCATAATCCACTATACTCAATCAAGGTCAAACTTAGTTGACCAAGGTCTACCTTGATAAACTATGGTTACCTTATCAACCCCATCTTCAACCATTAATGTAACTATAATGTTAACATTAATATTAACATTAACATGAATGTAACACTCATCAACATTAATTTAACATTATTTAATTAATTTAACATAAATACATTGTTACATTAATGGTTAACCATGGTCAAACTTGGTTAACCACAATCAATCATTTTTAATCATGGTCAATCCTTGATGACCATTTATAAGCTTATTGATTCAACATGAATCATAATTAATGATGGTATACGAATACGTCACATGCAAAATATTAAATGTGGTTGATATATGTCAATCAATAACATTTTTTGTCTTTTATATTCCAACCAACATATGAAAATGACACCATGTAAATGACACCGTGTTAAGATACTAGAATTTGTTATGACTTGTTTAGAACATTCGCCTTTGTTTGATATGAAATTTTGTGCTCAGTGTTGGGGTGAGTGTGATAGTGGGAAGGTGGGATGGAAATGTAAAGGAGTTGGATAAAGGATGAGCGCAACCCTGACATTGAAGGTGTTGTGGTGTATTGGTCATTTTCAAATTGAAAAATAAATATTTTTAAATAAATATGGTTATATTTAGTTTTTTTTGTTTTTAGAAATGTTTCATGAAGTATATTTTTTTTTTTGCAAAATTGACTGGAATTTTTGACCTTTTTAATAGCTGAAGATAAGAGAAGGTGATAGGTGGCACGAAAATTGGTAAAGATAATTCTTTATTCATGGTTAAACATGGAGACAATCAGGTGGACAAAGTTCATGAAGTTTGAAATGTAGTCAAGCCTGGACTTAGTGCAGTATTTGGAAGGTGAGATGGAAATTTAGGGGAGTTGGATAAAGTTGTTATCCCAACCCCGACGTAGAAAGTGTTGTAGTGTACTAGTGGTTTTTAAGTTAAAGAATAAATGTTTTTATATAAATGTGATTCCATTTAGTTATCTTGTTTTTTGAGATGTTTTGGGAAGGTGATGATGGTGCTAGATCCACCAACCTTCAGGGAGTTTCCTTGATATCAAGTCCTAATTATACCTCACACTATTTGGTGTAGGAGCCCCATCCGAAATATGACCTAGTTGTCAAAGCGGTGGTTTTTATTGGTGTGCCTCAGCTACAATAACACATGGAGCTATGTGACCATGAATTTGATGAAAAAGTGTATGACTCTATGGAGGGTCAAGTGCAATGTATGAAAATTTTCTAACACGTGAGGGGAAAATGAGTTAAACCCTTAGAAAACTATAATAATACACAAATTTAAAGGAACATGTAAGCATAAATACATCACGAGTTAGCCTTGGAAGTAGTTCACACATTAACCATGAAAAATATGAAAAAAAAACATGTATTCAACAAGATTCATACTAGTGCAAAGGAAATTGTTCATAAGTGTTAGTGTAAGTGAAATAACATATATTCCAAACATAACATGAATAGTCCTAGTATATTCACAACATATGCATGAAACTGTGTCGGCCCTGAGCTTTTATTAAAGTGAAAGTTCCAAGCATACATATACTATTAGCTAACCACTAGACCCAATAGTAGAACATGAAGTCTACACCTTCTCCTCCAAAGAATGATACTCCCTCTATGTTATGGAGTAGCCAAGGCTCTCAACGAACTCCCAAGCTCTTGATTCTAAGCTAAAAGCCTAGCCAAAAGCTTCCCTCCCAAAATCCCTTTACATGATTTATGAGGGTATATTTATAACAAAAGGGGTGACTATTGACTTCCCCTTTAGGACACTTGGACTTCCCATGTGACTCTTCAACTAGTTTACAGGATGACTATTCAACTTCATTAGATCATGACTCTTCACATTCCACAATTGACACTTGGAATTCCACTTACAAATTAATTACAAAAGAATATTACAACACACTCGTACCCATATAATAAAAAATAGGGTAGAGCCAACTAGACAAATTAATAAGACAAAAAAGTTAAGCTTGAGTTTGGGGAAACTCTAGCTCAACAACTTCCACTTTATGTTTCTCGATAAGCATAATGTCTCCAATATTTGTACTATGTGATGACATCCTCAAACTATGTGATGGTATCATGCTGGAAGTGGACTCTACCCCCATGGTATTTGGGTAGATTGATTTGGAACTGTTCTATGTTTCCTTCTTGAGTAGGAGCAACATTGTATTTATTTGGACGGGGACATTAATGTACTTCTGCATATTTTGTTTGGTTACTTCAATATCTTCCTTGATGGTGATTTTTCTCAATTTCCCCAAGTATTATTCAGTTTCCTTCCTGACCTGATTCGTGTGTTTGGTTTTAGTGATTGAGCCAACTGATGGGATCTTGTGTGATTTCACCAAGAAATCCAAGTTGTTGTACGATGAGACATATGATGCTTGAATGTTGGTAATGAATGAGGTGAGTTGTTTGTTATTCTGGATGAACATCCTTATCTTTGATTTATCCAAGTCTGCCTCTTTCTTTGTCTTCATTCCTAATTCAAGCGGTGCACCTTTGTATTGCATTGACCATTAATGCACGATAAAAATAGTTGATTGTACAACCTTGATAGTTTTGACATGATCTTTACACTTCTGCAGCAACCCATGCAAGTTGAAAACTACCTTATGCATGGTAACAAGATCCTCATAAATATTTTGAATGGTCTCTCCCAGTGTTGATACTTCGTCGAGTACCATTGCCTGTAGTTCTTCTAGATCGACTTATCCAGTAGATACTTTCTATATCTATGCCCAGAGCTATTCAACCTCTTGCCTTGAATCTTTCAAGTTATCTGCCAATTATTTATTCTTTGTTTGAATTTGTTTCACCCGCGAAGCAAAGTTGGCTGCAGTAATGGCACCTGGATTTCTTCGGGTGTTTGTCACAATCACCCTTTCTTTGATGAATGCAAGAGATGTGAGCTCATCCGAAAAATATTTCTTCCTTGCTTGTACAATCTTGTTCTGAAGCTCGTCATAAGTCAGGTTTTACATGTCCATAACTAGACCATCATCAGGAGGAACAATTTCCTCTTCCTCGCTTAGACCTTGCTTTGTTGATGGAGGGAAATACTGAATGATGACCTATTGTGTACTTGGCACCAGGTTGAAATCTTGGTTCTACTTCTCTGGTTCCACCTCCATGTCTTGGATCTCGATCAAAATCTCAATCTCTTAAGTGAGCTACTTGTTCTGCATTTGTTTTCTCTCCTCCTCTAGCTATCAATTTTGTTCCTATTATTTGGCTTGTCTTCGTGGGACTTCTTCTTCTTCTACTCATTTCCTTTATTTTTCTTCCTACTTGTTCCTTTCTTCCTCCAATATCGTATGCTCTCATTCTTCCCTCTTCCTATGTTATGCTTTATATATCCTATGATTCCTCTCCTTCTCTAACAATATTGCTTATTTGAGTATGATTGAGTCTTCTTTCATCTTGTGACTTCACTCTCCCCCTAAACTGTGCTAAAATTTCATCTTGGCCTTCTCATGCACTTGGTTGTGCCTTTCTACTAGTACTACATCTCGAGTGACTTCTTTCTATGGAGTAACCTATAATGTTCTAGGGAAGTTGATTGGTTCGCATGAATTGGAGGCATTATAACAATTCTTCCATGCTTCCTCTTCAGGTCTGTGAAAGGTCTCGCTTAGCCATTGATAATGAGTCCTCACACATTGGTATTTGCAAACATTCCTCAGATTGTAGGGAATGAAATCCAAACAAACAAATGATAATTTCTATATTTCCTTTCCTTCGGTGTCTATAACTTTCAGATTCTTAATTTCATACAATCTGATCTACATAGAAATAGAGGACATAGGTTCTTACTTCTTTCTGTGTAAAGTTGCTGACAACCCTATGGAGAGATGTTACACAAGTTGTTTCATGACTAATTTATTGATGACATACCTTGGGAGAAGGTGCAGAGCCTTATGTTTGCTAAACACTCTGAGGAAAGTGCCATCTAGTGTGGAAAACTAATAAACTATCTCTAACATTGCTTCCATTTCCCTACATGACATGCAAGGTGGATCTTCCTTAAATATAAACTTGTACAATAGAATGAGGAAGTGATCAATCAACTTTTCCATTACCCCTCTATGGTTGCACTCCAAAAGAGTCTTGCAATAGATATGAACAATAGGCTCTCTTGGTGTTTAGGTCCAATTCTTTTTAGGGAATGCAAACATGTAAAATCTAGCATTCATTCCCTTGGGAGGATTCAGGGCATTAGCTACATGGATCCTTAGCTATTGAGCTAACAAGTCTAAATAGTTGAATGGTATTCCTTCATTCACAACCTCATTTAGTAAGAATACCCACCCTTGAGGGAAGGTCTCAGTGCTCTACAACATAGAACTATCAAGAGTTGATAGGCCATCCTGAGATATTTTGTCTCGTAGGTGTTGGTGGGTGTCTAATGGAAAATTTTTAGCTCTTTCACCCAAATTTTGACAATATCCTTGGTTCTCAAGTAGCTGGTGAAAACATAAAATTAAGAATCCATGAGTGATTCCAACTCTAGAAAATAGTACATGAGTTGATAATTCAGTGTTAGGAAAGAAGAAAGCCTTTGTTCATTGGCATTATTCACAGTCATAGTCTTTGGATCTGTATGAGAAACCATCCAGTTGATGATGTTTTAACATGGGAAAGACAGGTACCTGCGTGAAACCTTATGTAACCCTGACCTTTGGACATTGATATATAATTTCCAGTCTTCAAGGTCTACTTTGAAGCTTCTTGCTGAGAATGCTTCATTCACTTTCTAGCATGTGATATCTAATTCTTTCTCTATGAATAATTAACTGTCAAAGTAAATTGGAAAGTTCACTGGCATACTCTCAAGTGCCTCCCAGTGTTGCTTTCTATGGTTTCCTTTGAAGGATATCTCTTTGGTGCCATGATGTATGTGACTAATGCAAAGAAGCTCTCAACAACTGCAATATATGTAGGAGGAAAATGCACTTAAGGAATAGATAAATTAGCTTCATCAAATTGACTCACAAAGAAAGATCTGAGCATCAACCATTGGACTGAAAAGGAAAATTGTGTAATTCTTCATGTGAAGGAGGGAGACTGGCCACCCAAACTATGCATTGCACAGTCTCAATAGCCAGTAGTGCAACTTTAGGCTAAAGACCGTGCAATGCGCAATTCAACCTAGTTAGATTGAGGTGGAGATTGTGCATTGCGTAGTCTCAATGGCCAAGGGACAGGATTGTGACATGGAACTATGCAATGCATAGTTGGTCTAGCTAGGTACTGCACATTGCATAATCACAGAGGCAAAGCATCAAGCTTGAGCTTTTGACTTGTGCACTTCCCAACTAGACAATGAATCTACTAGCCAAGGGAAGGGAAGATCTACCCAAAAGGAGTGTGGGAAACTACAATATCATAGCGATGGTGAAAGTTAGAGTGTAGATCTAACTAAGCATAGATGGATTAGTGCAAATCAATTGCATAAAATAAAAATTCAAAAGGAAAACAAGCATACATTGGGAGTCACTGAAACGATGACCATTAAAGGTAAAAAACAAGAAAATTACTGCTACACTTGTAATGGGTGAATGAAGGACCGAACCAACACTTGTACAAGCTAATATAAGTTAAAAAACAAGCAACCATGAAAATGAACAAGCGAAAAAACACTCACAAAAAGGAAATGACAAAATCGACAAAAAAAGCAATAGAAGACGATAAAACAAAAACTCACCCGAATAAGTGCCGCAAACTCCACTGAAGGCTCCTTGATCTCCTTGGAAATGATATAACTCCAAGATCGAATGTAAAAATGAGCTCTAGAGGATTCCATTATATAGATCTAGGCTAGTTAGTGTTTATGACACGCATGCCTAAAATCAAGGAAAAAATGACACTTCGTGAAAAGTTCCAAAAATAGTAAGTGTGCCACCTTTGGGAAACTAATTAATGACTCCCTATTTTCTAGGGATGACTTTTTATTTTTTTCTTTTTTTCTTTTTGTGGAAATCGGGAATTCTCACTACCAAGAAGGGTTGCACAATTACCAATGATTGGGAAACGTATTGACTCATTGCATTGCATTATTTTTCAATTAAAGGAAGGATTGCACAATTTTTGAGTTCAAGGTTGTGCTTCCATCTAGGATTGCGGAATTCCAATCATCAAGGCTGGTATACCTTCCAATATTGCGTAGTTTCTGGAAGCAAGCCCAACAATGCTGCAAGGTCAGGTCAAAAGCTTTCTTGTGACTACAAAAGTTCATATTGAGATTAAACCAAAAAATCACAAGCACAACATGAAAAGAAAAGTCTTTCTCATAGCATGAATACTTGACAAAGGTGAAAGATAAGCTCCTGTGGATAGAAGGAAGGCTCCAAAATCAAAGCATGGGAAAATTTTTAGAGGGTAGTTGTATCAGCTACAACAGAAGGGTATATTTTTTTTATTATATAACATGAAAGTTTGTTTTTAATAGCTGGAAAGAAGAGAAGGTGAATGGTGGCATGAAAATCTGTTAAAATGTTTCTCTATTGGTGGGAGAACGTGGAGACAGACGTCAAGTGGGTCAAGGTCGGGATGGTTAAATGTAGAAGTTAGCTAGTGGGGAGGCTGACTCTAGCATGGATTATTTTCACCATAGTCATGTTTTTATTGTGGGGTGGGGGGGCGGAATGTTATTTATAAAATGTTTTTTTAAGACAATGTTATTTACAAGGAATTTGAAAAAATGTTATAAAAGAAAAATGAAATTGATTTTGAGAAAGGTAAAACATGTTTCAATTGTTGGTGAGACTTGGAGATAGTCAGGTGGATGGAGGTCAATATGCTTAATCGTAGAACTTTTTGGTAGGGATGCCAAGCTCGACGTACACAATTTTTTTCGTACGCATTTTTGGGCATGTAGGGAAACGTTACTTTATTTTTTTTCTTTTCTTTCTTCCACTAATGTTATTTTGCAAGACTGTTACTTGAGAAGATGTTAAAAAAGAATAAAGAGTTTCTATGTTTCAAGATTGGAGATATATTTGAAATATATTTAAAAAGTGTCATTTTGAAGATTTTTTTTTTTTTTAACAAATGTTTTCCTTGTAGATATTTTATCTTTTTTTTTGTATTGTAGCTTCAATGTTTGGGAAGATGGAAGTAGCAAAAACTAGATGGTGCCACGGAAATTGAAAAAAAAAAATGAAGAATTGATATTTTTTAATATGATGTAATGTATAACAAATTTGTGTTTTTTTAACAAATGTTTGTATTCTGTATCTTTTAGCTTTTTTAATATGGTATTTTGGATGTTCGAGAAGACGAAAGTAATATAAACTAGTCCCTACCTTCGAAATTGGGGGAAAAATTATATTAGTGGTGGAGCTCATGAGAGTCAGTAGTCATTTTTCGGAATGGTGTTTCATAGAGGTGAGTTGGAGGGAAACCCAACCCCGAAATCCAACATTTTAGGCATAATGGAAAAATATTTTTGTATTTTTTATTTGTTTTTTTTTTGTATATGTTGTTTTCGAAGGTTTGTTGGTTGAAATGATGTTTTAAAAAGAGAAACGATTTGGGTTCTCAGCAGTGTTAGTCATTTTTTAAATTGTTTGGAAATCTTTGCGAAAGATGTTTTATAAAATTTTAAATCCTATTATATTCATGTTTTATGGGATGATCTCTTTTTTAGGATTTTATCGTTAGCAATGTGACGTGAAATCTTTCGTTTTGTTTTACGAAAGATGTTGATTTTTCGATGGATCCAATTATTTGGGATTCTTTTCCATTTGATATTATTATGCTTGTATTTCGTTGGCTTTCTCTATCAGTGCTCATAAAATTTTGGTTGATTTGTAAAGAATGGAATCTTCTATTGGAAAAATCGATTTTTCTTGTTTCCTACAATGGATGTAGTGATGGAGAATTTGGATTTATTTCTTTTCTAGCTAGTATATAAGGTACCTGCTTTGTTGAATCTTACCTTAATGACCAAAGAAAAGTATGTCGGTTGGTTTTTTATTTTTTGGACTCTGTTTACAAAATTCAATGTATAGTTGGATCGATGGTTTTATTCTCTGGCCATGGAGGATCTTTGCATTCAAAGAATTATTTCATAGTAAACCCATTTACAAAGACCTATAGAAATATTGGGAGTGTGACTGTTGGAGAGTGGGTATTCTTATCATTGTTAAAGAAATTTAGTTCGCAGAGATATGATTGGGCCGTGCTGAAACATGTGTGAAAAAACATGGAATCACATTTTTCATTTACATGAGTGTCGGCATGGCTTGGATAAGGATGGAACCCTCTTTTGGTGGTGTAATAGCCCCAAAGGAGGTTGTCCTAACAAAGGGAAATTTTTATGGCTATATTTATGCAAAGATTATGTTGGATACCCTTTTTATGGATGTTATAAGAAACCAATGGGGTTTTTCATTTTTCCCTATCCCTAACATATGTTATATGGCATTAGGATTTCAGTGGAGCTAGATAGGTTGTCTTGTGAGCAAGGGTTGAACATTTGCTTGGTCACTTGAAGAGATAGAAAATTTTGAGTTTGGCCAAGTTTCAATTGAAAAAAGCTTAGAATATTTTGAAGATGGGTGGGTGTTCAAATGGATATTTCTTGATATTATGTCAATGGATATAAATAGTAAATTCCCAGGCTATGCACATTTTCGTGTAGTTTAAGGAAATGTACTTATGGTTTATTTTAAGGAAGTGAAACTAAGGGTATGTGATATGGTGACTGAATTATGTAGACTAGAAATATTGGATGTGGTGTCCCTATCAAAAATATATAGGTTCTATTTAGAGTTGGTTGAAGGTTGGAATGATGTTATTAAATATGGAAATGTTTTCTCCCTTTCTCCAAATACAAATTCAATTGGGAAAGCTGACTATCTCCCATTAACATCTTCACCTTGGGGAATGGGGAGTAGAACGTTCTACAGAGTAGTATGGAGATGCTTTCATGTCTCAAAATAGTGCGCGCAAAAATGGCATGTACAAGGAGTGGAAGCGAAACTCATGGGGAAGAATGCGTAGTGGAGCATCGAAGCCTCCATGTGTGGAAATCCTCATTTGGGTTGGGAAAAAGAATGAGGGGCTGGAAGACGTTGATGGTTGTAGGGCCAAATCTCAGGAGGGGTAACACTAGAGAACGTCTCAAATAGTGAAAGTTGTTGGAAGGAAGCAAGGGTGTGAGCCTGTGGTTCTGTGGAACCTCTTATGCATAGTCATGGTTGAGGAAAGCAACTTAACATGATGGATGTAGAGATGACACCTATTCCTAGGGTGGACATGAAGGTTTTCATCTGATGCATTCAATATGGGAGGGAAGTATCCTTTTTTTTATTCATGGTAAAGGAAGAGAACCAGATCAATGCACCTGAAACATAAGTGGTGTAGATTTATAGCATAGATTGGGTGATTCTTGTGGATCCCCGAAGATGTAAACCCTATGTGTCTTGAGTCTTGGTTGGTTGGTGTGAAGGTGGAGTGTGGTCATTGGTTAGAAAAGGATGGAAGGTGTGCAAAATGGTGGTTAGTTGGTGTGACGAATAAGGGTGGTCATTGCTTAGAAAAGGATCGTAGGTGTGGCGAATGTTGGTCAGTTGGTGTGACAGGTGAGGGTGGTTGTTAGTAAAAAAGGTTGCCATGAATGGTAATTATTGGTTGGTTGCTAGGTGGTAACCCATTCATTTGTTAGAAAATGGATTGGTTGTGATGACAGGCTATAAATTTGAGGTTGGCGATCAAAATTCAGGAAATGTGGGGAGGAATAGTGATGGGGAGAGAGATTTGACCTCGACTATGTCGACAAAGGTTGTAGGTTGGGACAGGTGATGAGCACCAGTATTGCAACAAGGATGTTGCAACTCCTAGGGCTACTAACCTTACTTCACCAACCCGGGGTTCGTACAAACTTGGAGGTGGAAGTGATGTATACACTAATAGATGTAATTATTCTACTGATCTGGGGTGATAGACCACTAGGGTTTCTCACACCAACCTTCTATTGACTATAAGAATTATGATTACCAATTTGGAGAAGGGAAATTTACCCTAATTGTAAGAAAATAAATGCTTTCTATTGCATGAAGGAAGACTAAAAGAAATTCTTGCAAAACCACATGAAATCTTCTATCTACTTTCTAACCTACTTTGCTTGCAGAAGAACACTATTTTAACACATGTGAGGTTTAAAATAGTCTGAGCATGAAATTGGATCTAAATAGTGCTAACTTCCCTGTGAAAGAATAAATATAAAATAACTTTTTTTTTATCTTTTTGCTTGAAAAATGTAAATGCTAATCTTGCTTGGTCCTTTGGCAGCGGAGACAAGTGTGAAGGGAAATGATTATAAGGGTCCACATGACTTGGGGGGCATGTAGGGACCTAATACAGGTTTATAGTGATGATTTTCCTCAATTCAGGCCCAAAACAGGCTACCACAAGTTTTCCTACATGATGTCTACAAGAAGTACTAGTTCACCTACAAGATCACGTATTTTACTACAAGAACAATACAAAAGCTTAAGGAGTGGTCTAGAAGGTACAGTGGAGCTTGGAAAAGTTGAATAAGGAGGGAATAAGGTATGGGAGTGGTGGGAACTTACTTAGAACTCAATCCAAATCTTTAAGATGGTTGGATTTTCTCAACGAAGGTTGCAAGTTTTCCTCATAAGACAAGGATTCGAATTGGGACCTTACTGACTTTTGGAAATCATGCATGGATATGGCTTGGCTGAGGCTGATGAGATGAGGTATCCTTATAATTTAGAAATTCTTGCAAAAACAAACGTGATTCTTAGCATTCATATATAAATTCATCAAAAACAAGAGAGGTATATTCAAGTAAAATAAAATAGAGTTATCACCATTACTTGCTAAGCTCATGCACAGAAATTCTTAGGACCAATATGAAAGTGAGATGAAATCAATGAAAAAAATTAAGAGATCAGAAATACCAATTGCAACTTATCTATGAAACTGCAAGATAATGACCTAATTAGCAAGGAAACCTTAAATTACACAAAAAGAAAGAATTCTATCTTTTTGGGTTGTATGAGAAGTGATCCTCAAACCATGATCCCTGAAAGGGGAGAAATGAGGTGAAAACCACCTTCTATCATAATTTTTGGACTATATTATTATCACTACAATGCTATTGTTAAAACTATCCACAAATTGAGGCAAACTAATTAAATCTACCAATGCTTGCAAATTAACAACATGAAAATTAGTTTAACTCTAATTATGAAGCTAACCTAACCATACATATACAATAAGAGGAACCTCTGTTGCTAGGGTTGGGCCCTAACCTAAGAGCTTCAGCCCTCTGTGTCAACTCAGTGCTGGATCAAGGGAATGTTGCTCATTTTCATTAAAGAAATCAGAAAAAAAATAAGAGTGCTTGGTTATAATGCTTCAACTTGAAAAATGCTTACCTATCTTGAACAAAAAATTTGAAGCCTAATGAGGCCCTAGGCCTCTTGATTTATACAACTAAAGTTACCAAAAACTTCCTTAAATTTATGGAGGCTTGGCTCCAATATCGAGATCAACTGGTCCTCAATTATCACTGGCTTGGCTACCAATGAACTTTGTGACTCGGTTGCTTTCAACTTCGAGCTGGTGAGATTTGATTGAGGAATATTCAAGTGAGTGAAGAGTTAAGGAGGGAGATCCTACCTCCTAGAATCCCTCTTTCATGTCTCCATTTGAGTTCTTGCACGTTAATTAGCCAGAATTTTCTCCAAAACCTACAATCAATGCACATTAGATGACTAGACATGACATCTCATCTTTACTCTCCTCATTAAGAAAAGCATAATTAAAACATGTAGAGAATGATGAGAAAATTTGATTTTAGTAATATGGAGGTGCATTAAGGTCCATATAACTTACCCATTGATGAGCCTCATCATCACCCCCCACTGAAAATGTTGCTCATCCCTTGGGCAACTGAATCTATGTCCACTCATTTCTTTGGTGGCCTCCCTGACATTCCAAGCTTCTATTGTAGTCTCCTCCTCTTGTGGATAAAACCTTGCATTCCTCTCTATTTCTTCACACTAATTTCTTTATTCTTCTTCCTTTAAATCCTCTAACATACCTAAAAGCAATGGTGTACTAAGTTTTAATCAAATCCAGTAGACCTTGAGTCTCTGTAATGTTTACTTATACATTGGGACTCTCTCTAGTGCAATTCTCATTATATCAAGAGAATGATATTCTTTGATATTTAGCCTGTAGGGGAAGGTGTTCCATATAATTTGGTAGGCTTGCTAGTTGTCATCTCCTAGTAATCTTCGCATGTCTTCAAAATCCATGACTGCTTGTTCTTGTACAACAAGGTATATGGTGCAAGTTTGGGATCATAGGCAATGAGGTTGTGAGTGATGATGACAACCATTAGGTTAGACTGTTCTGCTCTTATGAAAATGGGTTCTTCTTCTTCTCTTGCCAATAGGCCTTTCATTTATGTAGCTCTGGCTTCCTCATGACTCATCCAAGATGCCAAGGCCATTAGTTGTAAGTCCCCTAGCTTTGGATTTGTGTCCCTCACATTTAAATATATCAAAGCTAAATTGCGTAGGTAGAACTCAGATATATTTTCTCTATCATCCAGGGTGCTTTGATCACAAAGGTCAATGCATTGTCTGTAGACTTGGAAAGGCATAGCTCCTTGTGTTGGGGTTTTTATCTAAAACTGCAACCATTATTCTTTAAGGTATAAGGAATATGACTTTGCTAGGATCCTGCATTGAAGTGCCTCCATGGATAAAATTTCCATAGTTTCTAATTGGCCTTCCTTTTCCTGTAGTTTCTTACTTATCCATGTGTTCTGAGCCTCTAAATGAGATTTCATTATTGTTTCCCTGTCTCTTGTGCTACTTAATTCTCTACCCATTTCTTGTAGCTTCTCTTCCATGTGGCCTACATCCTCTACCCATTTTGATTTAGCAATCTGCATCCACCTATGTATCCTTGCTCCCTCTTTTTCAAGTTCAAACAATAGAGGAATGGAAAATTTGTGTGGTATCACACTACATCCTTCAATGAATCTATAATAGGAGTTGAGGTTTGATTGTGGGCTAGTCTCCTTCACCTCCTGGGAATATTCCTTCTTTTTTCTTGAGTATTTTCTTCCTATTTCCCTTTCCCTTTCCCTTGCATCCTTTCCTGATCTATTTTTTGTGTTTCATGTAGGTTTGACAGGGTTTCCTGTAGGATTATTTATTCTTCCTGTAGGTCTGCCTGTGTCTCCTGTAGGTTTGATAGGGTTTCCTGTAGGAATGTTTCCACTTCATGTAGGTCTGACTTTGTCTCATGTAGGAGACCTTCTCATTTTTTTGAGGCTGACTTGGTGACATGTCCCCTAACGTAGGTGATTGGTGACTTGGGATAAGCTTGCTTTGATTTTCCTTCTCCTTCCTTCTTCCCTATAGGGTCTGCTTTCTTTTGTTGTTTTGGTGGGTCCTCTATGACAATTAAAGTTTTGATAGGGGTTTGAGGTATCCCTTGTCTAATATTGGTTCTCTTTCTTGTCCTGGAGTAAACTAGAGTTTTCCGTTGTCTCTTTCCCTTTGATTTGATAGCTGTAATTAGGGCAGTTAGAGAAGTTGTTTCCTCCTTCTCTGTGGGCTCTCGAGACACCCTTGGTGATTCTTCTTATTCTGTTATGAAACTAGCTCACAAAATAATAGAAAAGATAGATGAACGCCTTAGAAATAAGCCTCTTCGAGGGGGAAACCTCCTTTACATTACACAAATGAACAATTCTTGGATGATTCAAATGAAAAAACATCCTATCTGTATATAGGAGTCTAAGGGGTCACAATATAACCAAGCCAACCTATCAATAATAATATAAAGGAACAAAAATAAAAATAGAGGGATTCTATGGGGCATAATAATGACAATATGGGGACAATAGAGGAACAACAATACAAATAAGCGATACAATGAAAATATCACTAGTATTATAGGGACCTAGCATGCCCCTCTCCTTCAAAAAAGTCTTGTCCATAATGCTTGAGTAGTTCTAGATGCTTCTATCTAAAATTCTCATCCTCCCATGTGGAATCTTCAACAGGTAAGTTCTTCCACTTGATGAGATACTCTAAAATTGATCGATTTCGTAGCTATCGAGTTCTTGTTTCTTTGACTGCTTTAGGTTCCAATATGATTTTTCCTTCCTCATCAAGTTCTAGCAATATTGTTTGAATTGGAAGCTTGTCACCTATAGCCTTCTTTAAGCATGAAACATGGAAAACTGGGTGCACTTGGGAAGTTGCAGGAAGCTCCAATTTGCATGCCATAGTACCTATCTTTTGCAACACCTTGTATGGACCATAATACTTTGTTGATAATTTATTATCCTCCTTAGCTTGCTTGAGGGGCATTTGTATATATGGTTATAGTCGTAGGAATACCCAATCACCTACATCAAAACTTCTTTTGTTGTGATGTTGATCTACCTATTGTTTCATTCTATTCTACGCCAAGGTGAGGTTATCCTTTAAGAGTTGGAGAAATTGTTGCTAATGCTTGCTGTGATCTTCCACTGCTTGAACCTTAGAATTTTCTCTTAAATATGATGTGATGGATGGTGGATGATATCCATAAAGTGCCATAAATGGGGTCATTTTTGTTGCAGTATTGAAGGAAGTGTTATAAGACCATTCAGCCAGAGGCAACCATTTGACCCATTGTGCATGTTTATCAAATACAAAGCAACGAAGATATCCTTCCAAACATTTGTTTACTATCTTAGTTTGCCCATCAGATTTAGGATGATAAGACGAGCTATGGGCTAACTAAGTAGCAAGACAAGAAAATAATTTTGTCCAAAAATTTCCAATGAAAATGGGATCTCTATCACTTACAATACTCTTTGGGTCTCCATGTAGATTTTGAATTTTTTCCATAAATGCAATAGAAACTCTACTCACTTTAAATGGATGAGCTAATGCACAAAAGTGTGCATAATTGGTAAGTATGTCAACTACCACCATGATAACACTCTTTCCTTCGGACTTGGGTAAACCTGTGATAAAATCCATTGAAACCTCCTCCCAACGTTGGCTTGGAATGGATAAAGGTTGTAATAGTCCTCGGGTCTTAATTGTTTCAACTTTCTTTTGTTGGAAAACCAAACATTCCACCACAAACTTTTGAATATTCGATTTAAGGCCATCCCAAAAAAAATCCTTCTTAGCCCTGTGGTAGGTTTTTAGAAATCTTGAGTGCCCTCCTAAGGGAGAGGTGTGTAATTCTCTAAGAATATTTTGTTTGAGTTGGGAATTCTTACATAGGTATCACTGATCCTTGTACCATAACGAATCAATTTTCTAGCTAACTGTATTAGATGTACTAGGATCTTGTTGCATATTTTGAATGAGTGCCCACACTTCCTCGTCATTCTTCCATTCATCCATTACTTCGTTTATCCAATCTAGTTGGATAATAGAAATGGCGCAAATAAATTCTTCCACATCCTCATCCTTTCTTGGGAGTGCATCTACCACAACATTTTTCTTCCCTTTTTTGTAGATGATTTCAAAGTCATAACCAAACATATTTGTGACCCATTTTTGTTGCTCTTCTGAAGATAATCTTTGTTCTAAAATGTATTTAAGACTATCATGATATGTTTTTACCTTGAAGTCTCTTCCCATTAGGTAGGGTTGCCATTTCTTAAGTGCATGTAGTATTGCCAACATTTCCTTCTCATAAATAGCTTTGTGTAAATACTTTCCTTTGATTGGATGACTTTTGAAAGCAACGAGTCTTTCTATTACATTAAAACAACACCAATTCCATTTCTTGAGGCATCACATTCCACTATAAAGGTTTTTTTGAAGTCTGGTGTAGCTAAGACTGGTGCTTGGAACATTGCGTCTTTAAGATTTTCAAAGGCCTTCGTTGCTTCTGGAGTCCATGAAAATGCTCTCTCTTCAATAATGTTGTTAGAGGTGTTGCTATTCTCCCATAATTCTTAACAACTTGCAATAATACCATGTCAACCAGATAAATCCTCGTAGGTGCTTTATGGATGTGGAGATTTTCCATTCCTTAATGGATTTAATTTTTCTAGGGTCTACCTTAACACCTTCATGAGATACAATATGGCCCAGATATTCCACCTCTTGTACTCCAAAGAAACATTTGGAGATTTTTGCATATAATTGTTTCTCCTCCAATAGTTTGAGCACCATGTCAACATGTTGGACATAATCCTTCCAAGACTTATTGTAGATTAGTATATCATCAAAAAATACTAACATGAATTTTCTAAGGAAGGGTTTGAAAATGGAATTCATCAAACCTTGAAATGTAGAAGGTGCATTAATAAGGCGAAAATGTATCACCAAAAATTCATAATGACCCTCATGAGTTATAAAAAAAAAATTTGGAATGTCTTCAGTCTTCATTATGATTTGATGATATCCTGAACAAAGATCCAACTTGGTGAAGTAAATTGATCCATGCAATTCATCCAATAATTCATCAATGATAGGAATGGGAAATTTATCTTTAATAGTGAGCTTGTTGAGCCCCTTATAATCTGGACACATGCACCATGATCCATCCTTCTCGTGAACTAATACTACTTGAGCATAGAAAGAACTTTTACTAGGTTGAATTATACCAGCCTCTAGCATTTCTGTGACCATATGTTCAATTTCACTCTTTTGGACACATGGATATCTGTAAGGCCTGATGTTTGGAGGAAAACTTCCTGGAATCAAATTAATAGCATGATCATGATCGTGAATAGGTGGAAGACCTTTGGGAGTCTCAAATATCTTGGAATGATTTTCCAAGACTTTTTGGAGATCTAGAGAAATGGATTATTTTGATGTGTGAACCTCTAGTGAACATAATTGTGCAATTATGCCTCATCTTTCTTTCTTTAGAAGCTTTGTCATTCCATTAGAGTTGATTATCTTTCCTAGTTTCCCCGTGGTAACCCATAATTCAACTTTCTTTCCTTCTGAAGAGAATTTCATGAAAATTTCTTTAAAATTAAAAGCTATTGTACCCAAGGATTGTAACGATTGGAATCCTAGTACAACATCAACACCACCCATTGGAATGGAAATCATTGGTCTATTCAATACATATTCTCCCATGGATGGCTTGATATTATGGCAATTTCTTGAGCAATTTATGGTTCCTCCGCTTGCAACCATCACTTGACACTCTAGTGCTAGATATAGGAAGCAATTCAATTCCTTGGCTATCTTATAATAAATAAAATTATGGGTACTTCCTGAATCAATCAACACTATTACCTTTTTCTTCTTGATATGCCCTTCTATCTTGATAGTTTGAGGAGTGGTAATTCCAACCAATGCATTACAAGATATGGTGGGATTCATTTCTTCTTTTTCTAGGGTTTGTTACTGGTGTATATCTTCTTCTTTTGGCATTTCTTGTACCTTTTCTTCCTCCTCTTCACAATATATGTAAAATAATTTCTTCTCTGCATACTTATGACCTTTAGTGTATTTTCAATCACAACTATAACAAAGAACTTTTGCTCTTTTTTCTTCCAATTGTTGTGGTGTCAACCTTGTAAGTTGTAGATGGCTAGGGGCAGTAACACTTCCATCTTTATGATTGTGAGTGGTAGGCTTCCTTGTTGCCATAATTTTTCTTTCCATCTTTCTTGCCAACTTGAATGCCTTCTCCAATGAATCTGGTTCCCAAAGGCGAACCTCGTGTTGGAAGTTATCTTTTAAATTCCCTATAAACACATCAATCTTATGCTCATCTGGAATATCTTTTACGCTTATATTCAATTTTTGGAAGTCCTCAATGTGCTCCATCATTGAGCCCCTTTGTTTGAGATTTATCAATTGGCTAAAAATAGTGTTGCTTTTTGTATCCTTGTAATGTGTCATCATTTCATCCATAAAAATAGCCCTAGTGACAATTTGTTTATGAGAGCAAAGCCATGGATACCATACAAACTAATTTGGTTCCAAATTTAAAGTGTTAATGCATAACTTTTGTTTGTTTTGCACATTATGGAGATCAAAGAATTGCTCCATCTGTAGTATCCGTGTTCTAGGATCCTTGCCATCAAACTTCCTCATATTTATCTTTAGAACATGGTGGTTCCTAGATCCAATGTTAGAGTTTATGAAATCATGATTAACATTTATTTTTTTCTCATCATGAGTTTCCTTTACAATCCTTTCACCATTGTAGAAGCTTTGTCAAATCTGTCTTCAAATTTGTCTAGAAATATTCCATGCCTTTCTTTAAATCATCCATCTTATCTTCCACGTCTTCCATCTTAGCTTCCACACCATCCATCTTAGTTTCCATGCCATCCATCTTAGCGTCCACGTCGTCCATCTTAGCTTCTATGCCTTTCTTTAAACCATCCATATTAGCTTCTATGCCTTTCTTCAAACCAACCATCTTAGCTTCTACATCTTTCTTTAAAACATCCATCTTATTTTTTGTTACTTTTTGTGTGAGTGAAATTTGTTGCACTTGGTCTCGTAATTTTGATATATCATGTTGCATTTCTTCCTCTTCTTCATGAGTCATGCTAGAGCTTTCAGGTTGCTTACTAGGTGTTTCCATTTTCTTTCTTTGGGGCATCAATTACCGATAATAATTCTTCACTATGCCCTTTGAATTCCTTCAAACTAATTTTTGAAACCAAGCTTATGCAAAAATTAAAAAAAATACTACACACCTTTTTTCACTTTGTAGGAGCTCGATATTGAATATGATGTATCTCTGTAATTTTGGATCTCCCAGGTCTAAAATCACTTCGTATGGTAACATCTTGAGTAATATTTATAACCCCACAAGTCTGATCAAGATTGGATTCTCCAATGAAGATTTATGCCAAATCTCCCACAATGACCTGAGTATAGACTAGTTCACTAGAGAGAACTTGTACGACGTGTCGCGGGTCATTGTTTCAACCTTAGGTTCTGAAAATGATACCCAAAAAAAACACATTCCGTCCTCTTTCTGTAACTTCTTACTAAAGTTCAATATGAGGCCCAGAGGGAATGTTTTGACGATTTTCCCAAGGTGACCTGTTTGGAATGTAATTCAGGGGTCTGCAAAAACCCTAACTTCCTGAGATTATATCTCCAAAAATATAGCGAGACAGAATCTGAAATTATGAGCTGAGATTTAGAATGATTCTTTCTCAAATGGGTTCTTTTTCAGATTCTAAACATCACAGAAAAGAAGGTATAGCAAAAATGCCACAATGACCTGTCTGGAGCAGCGAAACCCTAGAATGCAATGCTCTAATACCAAATGTTATGATACCAGCTCACAAAAAGATAGAAAAGATAGATGAACGCCTTAGAAATAAGCCTCTTCGAGGGAGCAACCTCCTTTACATTGCACAAATGAACAATTCTTGGACGATTCAAATGACAAAACCTCTTATCTAGATATAGGAGTCTAAGGGGTCACAATATAACCAAACCGACCTAAAAATAATAATATGAAGGCACAAAAATAACAATAGAGGGATTCTATGGGGCACAATAGTGACAATATGGGGACAATAGGTGAACAAAAATAAAAATAAGAGATACAATGACAATAGTAATAGGGGAATCACTAGTATTATAAGGACCTTACATATTCCCTACTCTATGTTTGAGAATTTTGTTCATCCTTCTATACTTCATCCTCTTTTTCATCCTCTTCTCCATCCTCTTTGTCTTCTTCTTTTCCATTCTCTATTTCTTCCTCTTTTTCATCTTATGTTTCTTCTTCCTTGTCATCCTCTATTTCTTCTTCCTTGTCATCCTCTGTTTCTTCTTCTCCCTCACTGGCAATAGGGCTTTTGTCATAATCAATAGCTTGAATTTCTCCTTCTTCCTACATGTCTGTAAATTTTGACCATGCAATAGGGATTCTAAATTGTGTAGAGCATCTTTGAGGATGACTTTGATCAACCCATGGCATGCTAGATACTGAGGTTTTCCCTCTCATACCTTGATGCTCATGTCTAGCATTAATTGTAACAGAAAATAAGGTTTACTAAGTCTGTTATGAGGTGGGGTCTCTTCTCCAAATATTAGATCTTGGACGAGTCTAAAGTGGTATCCATTTACTACACTGTATCTACCTTTTGTTGAAGGCCTCACATTTCTACTACCCCGACATGGGGGATAACCACCCAGTCTGGACCTTAAGACAACTCCTTTTCTATTTAAAGTGGTGGCTCAGACTAGGAATATTGGGACCAGTTTCCCAGTGTGGGTTTTAAGATGAGAGTGGGTGGTTCATGAGTGTTTTCAATAGAATAATGATAATATAAATGACCTATTTTATCATGCAAGACTTCTAACTAACTTATTCTAATATAAACCTAGGTATTTCTCTGTGGTATGCGATCTGCATAGATATCTGCTTAACATGTGATAATAAATATTAATCACACATAAACAAAGATGATAATGTATAAGATAATTTATTTGACTAAATAGTTAGTCAAAGAAATTTATAAAATATATCACATGTATGATGAATTATATATATGAAAATTAACAATTTTAGCTAGGCATCATACAATAGTGCAATTAATGCCAAACAGAAAGAATAAATCTCACATACAATTCATGAAGGTAAAGTGTTGTCACTGATTAAAAGAAAATAGAATCAATCATACAAGATAATGGTACCATATGTACGAAGTTTTGCTCATTTAACTAATGAAATGAATCAACTCCTTTATTTAAATCAAATTATCTCCCACGAACTCAATAGTGCATCAACAAAGGAAAGTAGTCTGATATCTAAAAGAAACGATCATGTTCCATAATTTCGCCAAAGCATTCAAAAACTTACAAAAGTGCATTCTTTGCAAATGTTTTCGATAAAATTCTAGACCCTTCTCTAAATGCATGAGAAGGGTATAAATACTATTCTATTTAATGTGCAAAAGTAGGTTATAAAAAAATTTGAGGAGGTTTCAAGTAACCTTCCTCCTAACTAGTTAACTAACTATTAAAATAAACAGTGGTTGGATCAGCAAAACGAAGATGATGATTTGTTGAGGAGGTGCCTCAAAATGTGTCCTGAGCTGTACTGCGAAAATCGCATCGGTGACAGGTGGTAGCATCCGCTGAGTCGAATGAAATGAGCAGTTAAGGATCATGATCTAGCTGTGTGGCTTCACAAGGTATTGTCAATAAAACTCCTAGTTGGTCTTGGTCAATTTTGTGATTTCCTCCCTTTGAGCCTCTGCCTTTTCCTCCCAGATTTTATGCAAAGCACCTAAATCACACATTTCTTTTAGAATACCTGCCATTAGCAGGTTGGTGATAAATAGAGTGCGGTTCACCACCTTGATTATATTCTTCAATACCCTAGCCTCCCTTGCCACTACAAGCTAATCTTGCTTGATTCTTGCGTCCCAATTTATGAAAAGAATGTCTTTGTGTGTCTCCTTGATTTCCAGTAGATTGGACTTCTTTCCATCTTCTGTTTCATGCCATTTGATGAACTCTAAGATTCTAGTGTTGAGATCAGTAAACCTGGTTATCTAGTCGATCACCATATCTGTTAGTTGGCTGCTAGTGATCAGATAAGGAGTAATGTGTGACATCTTTTAGCAAAAGTTCTCTTGTTGTTTTATTAGGAGAGAATTTAGTTCCAGGGCCTCTTTAACAAACTCCTCGGTAGTAGGAACATCCCTATCTTTCCATGGCTTGTTGCAATTCTTGGAGTTGCATGGTTTTAGTTGATATATCAGCTTCGTCACTTATTTTTAGGACCTCCATGGTATGTTGCAATTGGGCAAGCTGCACAGTTGCTTGCTTGCTCACATTTTCTTTCTCTATTTCAAGCTGCTACTCAAACTATGCAATCCTATCCTCCTTTTCTCTTAACAAAGTAGAGACTTCAGTGGATTTGTCCATGGAGGTCGTTACATATGCTCCCATGAACTATGACAATCTAGTCAAGTTCTCAACTCGGTTGAAAGGAATGTCCCTCTAAACTATGTCCATTGGCTCATTTCCATGAGGGAGCTCGGATGTTTCTACCCTTTTCCTTTTTCTCTGTCTTCTTACTATAGTCTCATGGAGCAAGATGTAGAACACATCAAGTGAGGGGATTTTATTCACTTTCAAGGAAATCTCTGACATGGGCAAAGCAGGGATAATCTTAGTCTGGTGGGATGTTGTCTCCTGCTCATCCATAGCCTTGGACTGCTCATCCATGGGTTTGGACTGCTGGTCCACAGAATTGGACTCTGTATTCTCTTGAATATGCGGTAGAGTTTGACACTCCATTGTCTCTTGGGTATTTGTCATTTTGTGAGTGTCTTACAGGTTTTTATTAAATTAATCCCACTCCTGCTCCAAACTACTACCTTTGACCTCTGAACTAATTTCTTTAGGTGGGGTGCTCAGAATATGTTTCTCAACTAACTTCTTGTTCAACTTTGTTCTATTATGTATCTCTTGGGCCTTCCCCGTATCTGGTGCTTTCTCAGTATTCACTTGAGACGCTATGCGAGAACTAAGTCCTCCATTGTTAACAGACACACTTGTTGTAGGATTATATTTGATCCTCAATAAGTGCATTAGGATTACTTGACGCCTTTCATTTCTGAATTCCTGAAACCTTTCAAAATTTTTCAGGACTCAAGTTCACTTTAGCCCATTCAAAAGCTTGTTTGAAGGACTCTGCCGACTGTAATAGTTCTTCAAAACCCTTATCCTTGTGGTTATATGTCTTGATCTTTACCACAATAGTGATGTTATGTGCTACCTTGTCTAGATCAAATTTCCTTTTCAGCAATATATGAAGCCTAAGGGCTTCCATGTTCACTGACTCCTTAATGGCATGATTAAAATTTTCTAAAGCAAAAGAACCACACTTGATAGGAAAAGAGGGCCATAATAGCTTCTTTTTTTCCTTGAGGACTTTAGTTAGGCCTTTTCCCACAGTCTAGTGGGTGATTTCCCTTGCTAAAAATTTATCAAAAACATACAAAGGAAGGACATGTGGGTTGGTTGTGGTACCAAAAAACCTAATGTAGGTGAACTATTCTTCAATAAAATATTTTCCAACAGCTAGAAGGTCTGTTGCGGCTACTTGGGAAAACCTAGGGGCTTTCTTATTGAAAATTATTTGATGCAGGGGCAAAATAACATAATGACATAGCTTATAGAAATGGGGTATATAATGGGATTCCCATATTTTCTTATGACTAAGATGGATAGGGTAGGGGTCCTGTAAGGTCCATTTCCAACCCATGGTTGGAAATGCAATGCAGAAACGAATGGCATCCATAATGTAGGCACTAAAATAGAAGGGGGCAAGGTTCTCTTGAGAGGAGGCCCTCTTTTGTTGATATTCGGTAATAATGGTGGCTAGGTTATCATATAGGATGGTGGCCCAATTCATGATGTGGGAATTAACGTAGGCATCAATCAGAGGAATCCATTCTATGGAAAACTTAGAATTATTGGGCAACCCATATAGGCTACATAACATAGTAGTTACATAGTTGTAGGGATTTGCCAAAGAGGCTATAGAATACATACCCGATTTTTCCAATTTGAATTTGTTGTCCAACACTCTCCAACCATGAATCAGCTTGAAGGGGTTTGGGTTCTTCTTTACAAACCTGGCCATGTATTTCTTATCATATATATCTTGACGATCAAGTATATGATACATTTACTTCATGTCCTCTACTCTGAATGACTCCATCAATTCATTTCTTGAATTCCTGAATTTCCTATCTTAAATGGTGAGGTTTTTGACCACCCATCTGATCATATCTATGTATGGGAGGATTTTAGCCCTCACTCCTATCCTATGCAGAAAATAATAGGCAACATTCTTGAATTGAAGCCCTAAAGGTCTTGTTGAGTCAATTTTTGCTCTTGTAACAGTGATCTTGGGATGCTCATCCTCAAGCCTATTGTAAATGACCTCCCAAGCTATTGCCCCTCCATCAGCCTTGCAAATTGTATCAGAGAGTATGGGAGTCATCTCTGTAAACTCAGATTCAGTAATGCTCTGCTTGTTTTGTTTCTGCATCACCTTCTTCAATGTCATGTCTTTTTTAGCTTGCCTAAAATGGACAATATATGTCAACGTAGACAATATTAGGAAATTAATATTGAAAGCATTTATAAAATGAATTTGGATGATGAGAAAGGTTTAATGAGATACTCAATGTTAACTACCCATAACTTGGAAAATGATTAGCTTTCCTCGCGCTACTAAATATTTTTTAACCTATAAATTCATTCATTTTTGCATTTAAACCGCAATTATTTCACACGCTTACCACTCTTATTCACACATCACAATCTTTTAAACAGATACAATATAGTGATATGCTTTCTATAAGGCGAAATGTGATTGTGATTGTTGTAATATCGCATTTCGCAAATCATTAATGGGCGTTGTAGTGGCATAAATTAATTACTTGTGAATTTTGCAAAATGTGATTTGAAATATGACAAGGTGCTTATAATCGGGATATTGCAATGGGAGGTTTGATCGTGCATCGAAATTTTTTAAAGGAGTTCTATGATAGTCACATGGAAAAGTGCGTTTTGCGGTTTGCGATGAGGATCTCATCCTTATGATTTTTTTGCAAGATTTTTCAAGGCAATTTCTTAGAGTTAGGTTTTATTATCCTTAGAGTAAAAATTTGAAAAAGGGTCCCCATTTATATCTCTAACCTAGCTATTGTTATTCATAAATGTGGGGGTTGTTACATAGTACAACAATTGGCGATTCAGTTGGGAGAACCAACTATCTCTGAGTAGTTTTTAAAATTTCTAAAACTTTCAAAATAATTAGAGTTATAGGAATAATAATAACATGAGTTATAAAGTAAACAAAATTTCTCTAGAATCATCATTACTTACACAATCTATTTATTCAACTACTTTACTCTTGTAATGATATAAATACAAATGTTTGCATCGATCAATAATAAAAGTTAAAGTGATATAGTAGGTGTTTTCTATAGATTAGTTTCTCATGTTTACACATTTATCACTGATAGAGCCTCTACTGCTAGTGGGCGTTCATAGCCTCGACAGGTTTATCTTTCAACCAATAATGATTCATTATCCCATCTGAAGCAAATTTTAAATTTTGAAATGATATTCACTTGCTTTGAATCTCACTTGGATCTTGTCCCTTTCTCCTTTTTAATATAATCTTTTATTTTAGGTTTCTTAAAAGACATCGTCTAGGCTTGGTAACATAATAATGACAATTCCATTCACTGGTTGTACCTAAATTGAACAAGTTGGCTCTTGATGAGACCCCTTGTCCTCTAATCGATGAGATCATCAAGTATTAACTTGTTTTGATATGTAGTATTAGTATATTAGTTTAATTATTTCCCTAGGACTATGGTAAATAAGCTTGCAATGATACTTTTAATCTTCTAAGTTTTGTATATTTTAGAATTACACTCTAAAAAAGGAAAAGTTTATCAGATGGGGTGAATCATTGGCTCTTTTGAGAGTTTTGGATGATAATGATAGAGTTTTAAGATACTAATCTACAGAAAGTCCTTACTAGGTTAAAGATTCTTTTCTTGACTCATAACAAAACATTCATACTCTAAAAAGATATGAGTTTGTTCATAGAATAAATGTCTTTTAGCAAGATCAAGTTTTTTTCAAAAAAATCAGGTTTTCTTTGGTACTCAAATGTCCTATTGATTTCTTTAATTTTTACTTATAGAAAAGAAAAATCAGAAATATTATCAAAGATTTTATTTTGAAAAGCCAAAAGCAAATACTACTTAAACTTTATTTTCCTAAGAATTTTAAAGTGGATATGATACAAAATTTGAAGAGGTTGTCTTCTAAGAAAAGAATTTTTTGAAGATTTTCCCATTAATGGACAAACAATCCTTCTTACCGTAAGTCTTGTAAAAGAAACATTGAATGTCCAATTTTCTCAATGATTTGAAAAGGGCCAAGCCAGTCTTTGAAATTTGGTATGTTTACCTTCTTCCTCATGCGCTTTGTCCCATTTCAAAACCAAACCCCCTACCTCAAATTTTTTTTGACTGGCAGAGGTTGTATCAAAAGAGGCTTTGACTAATTGTTGATGAGGGAAGTGGGTTGCTTTGGCCTTTTCTCGTTCTTCTTCAAGTTTAAGAATCTAAAACTATCTAGCTTGGACAAAAGAAGAAGGGTTTTCATCGATGAATTTCACTAGGGCAAGAGATGGGATTGATATTTTTGTGGGAATAACAAATTCTTTTCCATAAACCATAGCAAAAGGAGAAGAACCGATAGATGCCTTTTGTGTGATTTTGTCTACCCATAGAGTAAATGTCAATGCTTTGTGCCAATTCCTATGATTTTTGTCAATAGTCCTTTTGATAACTTTGATGAGGGTTTTGTTTGTTGATTATGCTAATCCATTACCTTGTGGATAATAATTGGCTTAATGTTTTAGCTTAAAACCTCACTTTAGAGCAAGTTCTACCATTGCATTTCCAAAAAAGTAAGTTGCATTGTCAAACATTAAAGCTGAGGATAAGCCAAACTTAGTAATTATGTATTGATCAATGAAGTCTGTAATTTTTTTTGTATTGGTTATACTTAAGGGGATAGCTTCTACCCATTTTGTAAAATAATCAGTAGTTTTAAGGCTTAATCCATGTAGTTTGGAAGAGCTAGGAATAATCTCATCAATTATGTCTAATCCCCTATAATATTCCTAATTAGCTATGGCTAATTGGAATATTCGATTTTGTTCGATTTTTGCCTTTTATAGTTATTTGTAAATAAAAATTGAGGAAGGGGGAAGATAACTCACTTTAGAATAAAAATTCACTTCCTAAGTAGCACAACGTTGTGACTTAAGGGGGAACCAAGGTGGCCAAAAGGGGGACGCAGAAATGGGGCCCATGCAGACACATGGAGGGATTGTGCAGGAGGGAAGGAACACATGGCAAGAAGGGGATCACACAGGAGAAAGTAAGCCTAGGGATTATTAGAGGCAAAGGCTATAAAATAGAGAGAAACCCCCTCATTTGGGATCAATCTGGTTATGAGCATTTGTGATAGTCATTTCGACTTAGAGCACGCTTGTTGTTTAGCTAGTCTGCAGCGTTGTTTAGTGCATTAAGCGTCTCCATTCGGAGATCTCACCCTTAGCCCCGGGGGACTTCGAGTGCCTACTCAGGCAAGGTATTTCCATTGGTATTCCAGCAGTAGTTTCATCAGCATTTCAGCAGCAGTTTCATCAGTGTCTTTGAGGAACTGCGCAGAACCCCAAGGGGGTGATTTTTCGAAGTTGGCCATTTCAGAAAAGGTTTCTGGGTTTTTCTGGGTTTTTTGAGTGGAGTCTGATTCCAATTTTTTAGCCTTTTTTGAGGAGGGGAGCAGCCCCAAATCCTCATTCGATATCCAGCAGCACGACTGATTTACGCTGAAGCTCTTCTTATAAGTTTCCCAACAGCTAGGACACAGATCAGTGCGAGGCCATTCCAGGAAAGATTTCTGAGTTTTTCTGGCTTTCTTGAGTAGATACCGAATCCATAGTTTTAGCTTTTTCTGAGGAGGGGAGCAGCCCCAAATCATCATTTGTTTT
>APFE031633047.1:102624-124280 GCA_000404065.3 Pinus taeda | reverse complement strand
AAACCATGGACCAAAAACCATCGCATCCAAAAACATGTGTGAAAATCATGCACAAAACCATAGGTGGGTCTGCCCAACATAACATAGGTTCCAAAACCAAAATTTTCCGGGTCACTACCCTGGACCCCATATAGTGGGGTTACCTGCAGCCCTCAAACCCCCTGTGACCCCCTCTCCCCCCCACTACACAATCGGTGCAATGAAGGGGGGACTCCACCCCCCCTCTACCCCCCGGGTTAATTACGTGGGCTAGTCATGGAAATAATATAACACAACCCAACATTCTTCCACTTGTTTTTTTCTTTCCACATGGATCCACAAGAGATATTAGTCATTTATCCAACCCTACAATGCCCATTGTTTCTCTACACCAAGAGAACTTCTCAGAGCTCACAGATTTTTTCAATGCATCTTCAGTATTCTTCAAAGTGTCCACCTTTACCAACAACATCTTTTTGGGTTCTATCATATCCCTCACAAAGTAATACTGAACATCAATGTGCTTTGTCTTTGAATGATATGCCAGGTTCTTTGCCAAGAAAATTGCACTTTTGCTATCACAGTCTATCCTTATAGCTCCTTGTACTAACCCCATACTTGAACACAACTTTTGCAACCAAACTACTTCCTTGCTTGCATGAGTGGCTGCCATGTATTCTGCCTCTATAGTTTATAGTGCCACTAAGGATTGTTTCTTACTCATCCAACTAACTCCACCTCCAAATATGTTAAACACATACCCACTTGTATATATTCTCTGATCCAGATCTCTAGCCCAGTCTGCATCAACAAAACCATGAATATCCAACACTCTGTCCAATCCTGGTCTTCCTTGGTAGCACAAACCATAATCACTAGTGCTATGCAAATACTTGAAAACCCGCTTCATTGTTGTCGAATGCTACTTTCCTGGTTTTGACATAAACTTCGCAATACTCCCACTGCATGTGAAATGTCTAGTCTAGTATAGACCATTGCATACATCAGGCTACTAACTGCACTTGCATATGGAACACGGGACATGTCCACTTCCCCTTCTTGTGTCTTATGACATTGTTCAACAAATAAATTTACACCTACAATAATAGGAAACTTCACTGGTTTACTATCCCGCATATTAAATCTCTACAATATTGTCTCAACATACTTCCTCTGGTTTAAACAAAGCTTCCTCTTTGCCCTATCTCTTTTAATTTCCATTCTCAAAATATAATTTGCAGTAGCAAGATCTTTCATGTCGAATTTGGAGGACAATTGGGTCTTCAAATACTGGATAATTTCTTTGTCATTTCCAACCAGCAACATATCATCCATATACAAGACCAAATAAATAACAAAGTCACCAATTAATTTAAAATACACATAGTGGTCTGCTTTACTTCTGGTGAAGCCAAGGCCCCATATAAATGTATCAAATTTTTGATACCACATCCTTGGTGACTGTTTTAACCCATACAGAGACTTCTTTAACTTGCATACCAATTCTTTCTTACCCTTCACTTCTTTCTTACCCTTCACTGCAAAGCCTTCAGGTTGCTTCATGTAGATTTCCTCTTCTAGATCCCCGTGAAGAAATGTTGTCTTCACATCCATCTATTCTACCTCATAATCAAAAGCAGAAGCAACAAATAAAAGTAATCTAATAGAAGTTACCTTGGCAACAGGAGAAAAATTATCACCAAAATCAATTCCCGAAACCTGGGAATAACATTTTGCTACCAACCAAGCTTTGTATTTCTCCACCTTTCCTTCTACATTTGTCTTCTTCTTGAACACCCATTTGTTGCTAATGGGTTTCCTTCTAGCTAGTAACTCCACCAGGTCCCAAGCCTCATTTTTGTGCAAAGATGACATTTCATCAGTCATGGCCTCTTTCTAGAGTTTTACATCCTTTGAATCTACTACTTCCTTCATGGTTCTAAGATCAACATCAGTAATATATAAAGCAAAATTTGAACAGAAAGTAGATGGACTATACCTTTCTGGTTGCCTTCTTTCTCGAACTAATCTTCTCACAGCTGGATTTTGTGGCTCTTCATCTTCTGATTCCTCCTCTGCTGTAGAGTCTAATTCTTCCTCCTTTAGCTCAAACTCTATCTTCTCAGGTTCCTTTGGTTTAACTTCATGCTTAATAACATCTTTCACCTCTCTAAAAACCACATCTCAGTTGTACACAACCTTCCTTGTTACTGGGTTCCAAAGATTTAAACCATCCTTATACCTAATAAAGATGCACTTTTCAGATTTATTATCCAACTTGGTTTATTTCTCCTTTTGAACATGTACATATGCGTCACATCCAAATACCATCAGATGTGAAAGAGAGGGTTTCTTACCAGTCCATACATCTTGTGGAGTCTTATCCTGCAATGCTGATGAAGGTGATCTATTGACTAGGTAACATGTTGTTTCCTCTGCCTCTACCCAGAATTTCTGTCCTAACCCAACACCACTAAGCATGCTTCTTGCACTTTCCATCAACGTTTTGTTCATTGTTTCTACAACTCCATTTTGCTGAGGTGTATATGGATTAGTCTTCTGTCATGATATACCACACTTCTTAAAAAAATCTTCAAATTCCATACTGCAAAACTCTCCACCATTATCTATCCTCAACACCTTTATCTTCTTCCTTGTCTGGTTTTCCACCAAAGCCTTAAATTCTTTAAACCTGTCAAAGACTTCAGATTTCTTCTTAAGGAAATATATCCATGTATTCCTTGAGAAGTCATCTATAAATGATACATAGTACATAGACTTACCCAATGATGGAACCTTCACAGGTCCAAACACATCACTATGCACAAGCTCTACTATCTATTTCGCCCTCTTACTACCAGAGGGGAAACTCACTTGATTCTGCTTCCCATATATGCAATTTTCATAAAAATAAAAATCTAGAGAGTTATTATGCATACCTTCTACCATACCTTTACCATGAAGTATTAAAAGGCCCTTCTCTCGAATATGTCCAAGATTTTGATGCCACAACATGGTCTTCTCTCCAGATACCACTAGATTTTTTTGCTCCACTTTCAGGAACCACAAAATTGTTGCACCCATCAATAATAGTGCTACCTTGCCGCTTGAACAGAGTTCCAATCCGAACTCCCCACATCAATACCAGTTTTCCCCAAACCATCTTACTTTTATCCTTCTCAAGCACTTTTTTTACACCTGCATCATCCAACTTGCTTATAGAAATTAGATTTCTGGCCAATGCAGGAATATACAGAACACCCAGAAGTGTTCTAACCCTTCCACCTTGCAACTTCAACTTTACTTTTCTATGAACAATGATTCTAGCCTTCCTATCATCCCCTAAGAAGACATCACCACCATCATATTTATCATACTCATAGAACCACTCTCTATGGGGAGTGAAGTGAAAGGATGCACTTGAGTCAATCAACCATGCCTCATGATCTACATGTGTACTTGAAGAAGCCATGTACACATCCCCACCTTATTATAAGGTGGTTTTTGCCTCTACAGAAGGAGTATCATCAGATCCATTTCCTCTATCAAGAGCTTTAGATTTACAGTCCCTTTGGTAGTGCCCTTCCTTTTCGCATTTCCAACACACCACCTTTACAGGTTTTCCTTGAGATATAGATATCCCTCTAGATTTAGATCTCCCACTCGATGAATTATTTTTGTTTCTATTCAAGGACCATCCTTGTACGGACAGGGAATCACCATTCTGGCTCTCCATATTTTTCCGTCTCATATCCTCTGCCAGCAAGGATGAGACTATTTCATCAAACTGCAAGGTAGTTGCATTGCCGCCTATTGCAATAAGTAGACTATCCCATGAACCTGGTAGAGAACACAACAAACTAATGCACTTATATTCATTTGAAATTTTGATATCAATAGACGATAACTTACTTACCACATTATTATATGCATTCATATTCTCTGTCACCGAATCTCCATCTTTCATCCTCAGGTGATACAAATTTTTCCATAGGAACAGTTTATTCACCAGAGACTTAGATTGGTACAAAGTCCCTAACTTGTCCCACAAAGCCTTCATCGTAGCTTCCAATGATACATTCAGCAATATTGAATCTGAGACACACAATCATATTGTGCTCTTTGCCTTCCGATCCAACTTCTTCCATTCTTCATTAAACACTCTCGTTGGTTTAGTACCCAGATCTACCATGATCCACTGATCTTTATCCACCAATTGATCCTCCATCTTGAGTTTCCACAACTCAAAAATCTGACCACTAAATTTCTCGATCATTATCTTTCCACTGCTCACCATCTTATTTCACCACCAGAATCGATCCCACAAATCTCCCACTAAACAGGGTCTACCACAGGCCCGAGCGAAAACCCTCAACAACAAAGGCATCCCCTTGAAGCCAAAATTGCTCTAATACCAAATGTAGGTTTTAACCCTGTATAGAAATTACCTGCATACGAATTCTAAAACACATAAAATAAAAATGCGAGAGCATAAAATATAAAACAAATATACACAGAGATTTCCCCTTGGATCCCAAAACCAAGACTACCAGCTTGATTTTTCATTAGGTTCCTTTCAATGTTACAATACATATCTATACATTCTAAAGCATCCAATACCATTGACCGAAAACCATCCCATCCAAAACCATGGACCAAAAACCATCGCATCCAAAAACATGTGTGAAAATCATGCACAAAACCATAGGTGGGTCCGCCCAACCTAACATAGGTTCCAAAACCAAAATTTTCCAAGGTTCTACCCTGGACCCCATAGAGTGGGGTTACCTGCACCCCTCAAACCCCTTGTGACCACCCCATTACGCAATCGGTGCAATGAAGGGGGGGTTCTTCCCCCCCTCTAACTGCCTGATTAACTATGTAGGCTAGTAGTGGAAAGAATATAACACAACCCAACAGGTTTCCCATATCATAGGCAGCTTGAGTAACTACAATATATGGGAGAGGGGATATAGGAACTGCTTTTAATTCTCTTAATGAAATTTTATGTTGTTGCTTGGGTTTAGTGAGTTCATGAAATGAATTTTTTGCTCTAGTATTTTTCATATCTTTGACTATGCTGTATTCCACTATATCTGAGAATGCCAATGTTTTGGAAGCATTTGGAGAATCTAGTGGAATAGAGTTCGTATGACTAGTCTTAGACTTTTTAGTTACTATTTTCTCCTTTACAGGAGTAGCATTTTTTTTTCCTGATTTGTGATAGACATCTCAAGAGAGTTTTGGCTCCTTGTAGTCACTGGCACAACTTGTGCCTCTTCTTCATTTGGCAGGATGAAATCCCTCATCCCATTTAATTCAACTTCTTCTTTAGTTTCAGCTTCCTCTTCAACTGGTGACTTTTCATCTATTTCTTGATCAGACACCACATTTGAAATGGTGTTCGGGGTTGTGATATAGAAGAAAGATTCCTTTTAAAAGAGTGAAAAGGTTTCTTGGGAGCAGAGGATTCTGCGACCTAATTCTTGATTTCAGCAATTTCATTAGACATTATCTTTAATACTTTCTACAAACCTTCAAGATCGAAAGGGTCCTTTGAAGCTTTCTTTTTAGAATCATCCTTAAATATTACTTTCTTTAACTTCCTCCCATTTGTTTGTGATCTCTTTTCCAAATCTATAATCCTTCTTTCTACAGACGGGACTTTTTTCATGTTTTTTACAAGGGTAGCCTTATTGGCTCTATCTACAAAAATTGCAATATTAGATGAAAGAGACGATATGTACCACTCTCTTTGTACATCTACAGCAGGTTTTGAGGCAACTGGGATTTTATTTAGCAACTTTTTAAATCTGGAGTTGAATTCTTTGATCCTTTCATCTGAGTTGGCTTTTAAATTAGAAAGATCGTTGGTCAAGGATGCTATGGTCCTATCATCACCAAATTTTGCAAGAAATAGTTCATGAAAAGTATCCCAGTCCCTAATTGAACCTGCTGGAAGGGAAAAATACCAAGATCCAGCAGATCCTTGGAAGGTATAAGGGAACAGTTTGATTACACATCTTCATGTGTAACTCCATTAAAATTCATGGCCAACATAAAGTTATTTAGGTTTTCTTCACCTGGAAGACCATCGTTGGGATTGTACTTAGGTATCCATTTTTCTGGGTTTGTTGGGAGTGCATTTGGATTTGCAACCAAGACAACACCAGGGTTTGTCCAAGGTTGAGAGGGTTGATTAGCCATAACTTGAGTTGGAGACTGGGAAGATGGGAAGGTTAGCCCAGAAGTAGGTATAGATGGTGAAGAACTTACTAGTGGGTTAGTACTAATAGTGGTGGTACTAATTGAAGAAGTGGATAGTTGAGAAGTTGTGGATTGAGTAGAAGTGAATGGGGAAGTGAATGGATGGAAAGGTGATGTTATCCTGCTGGTATCTAATTCAGATCTTGGTGAGGTAACTTTCCTATGTCATGGAGGGATGGGAAACTCAAAATGGGTTACTCCAAGACTTTCACTTTGCAATCTAGTTAATACAACAGTTTGTTGTAATAAGTAACACTTTCATCAGAAACTTTGGGCCTCTATGGCTTCTATGCAGAAATGGATATTTGATCCAATTTATGTATCAAATAATGGAATTAGGAAGGCTCAAGAGTGTAATATGGGGAAAGTAGTTGTCTTACTACTTCAGGAGACAAGGGAGATGTTTCTATAACTTCATATTTCTAATCAGGAGATTTTGAATGAGATCTAGAAGGTGTAGAATTTGTGGAGGGGTTTTGACTCTTATGAATTTCTTTTCAATTTATCTTTAGGTTTATATACCATTCATAGTTAGATGGCCCTCCTTCTAGTGCCAAATATTGAAGGCCTCAGATTTCTATTGCCCAGACGTGGGGGATAACCACCCGGTTCGGACCTTAAGACATCTCCTTTTCCGCTTAAAGTGGTGGCTCTGACTAGGGATAATGGGACCAGTTTCCTGGTATGGTTTTAAGATGAGAGTGGGTGGTTCATGAGCGTTTGCAATAGAATAATGACAATATAAATGACCTATTCTATCATGTAAGTATTATAACTAACTTATTCTAATATAAACCCAGGTATTTCTATGTGGTATGCTATCTACATAGGTATCTACTTAACATGTGATAATAAAGATGAATCATGCATAAACAAAGATGATAATGTATAAGACAATTTATTTGACTAAATATTTATTCTAAGAAATTTATAAAAATATATCGCATGTATGATGAATTATATATATATATGAAAATTAACAATTTCAGTTACACGTCATACAATAGTGTAATTAACGCTTAACAAAGAGAATATATCTCACATACAATTCATGAAAGTAGAGTGTTGTACTGATTAAAAGAAAACAGAATCAATCATACAAGATAGTAGTACCATATGTATGAATTTCTTCTCATTTAACTAATGACATGTATCAACTCCTTTCTTCAAATCAAATTATCTCCCAAGAACACAATAGTGCATCAACAAAGGAAAGTAGTCTGATATCTAAAAGAAACAATCATGTTCCATAATTTCACCAAAGCATTCACAAATTTACAAAAGTGCATTCTTTTCAAATGTTTTTGATAAAATTCTGGATCCTTCTCTAAATGAATGAGAAGGGTATAAATATTATTCTAACTAATGTGCAAAAATAGGTTATACAAAAATTTGAGGAGGTTTCAAACAACCTTCCTCCTAACTAGTTAACTAACTCTAAAAAGAAACACTGGCTTGATGAGCAAAACTAAGATGATGATTTTTTTTCTACCATCTTGTCCTTCAAATCACATATATCGGTCAATGGTTTGATTTGAGGAGGTGCTCGAAAATGTGTCCTGAGTTGTCCTGTGCAAATCGCATCGGTGAGAGATGGCAACATCCACAGAGTCAAATTAAGTGAGTAGCTAAGGGTCATGATCTGGCTATCCAGCTTCATGACGTATTTCCAATACAACTCCTAGTTGGTCTTGGTCAATTTTGTGATTTCTTCCCTTTGAGCCTCTACCTTTTCCTACCAGATTTTATGCAAAGCACCTAAATCAAGCATTTCTTTTAGACTACCTTCCTTTAGCAGGTTGGTGGCAAACAAAGTGTGGTTCACTGCCTTGATTATATTCTTCGATACCCCATCTACCCTTGCCACTTCTAGCTCATCTTTCTTGATTCTCGCATCCCAATATGTGAGAAAAATGTCTTTGTGAGTCTCCTCAATTTCAGGTAGATTGGCCTTCCTTTTATCTTTTATTTCTTGCCATTCGATGAACTCTGAGATTTTGGTGTTGAGATAAGTAAACTTGGTTCTCAAGTTGATTGCCTTATCTATTAGCTGGTCACTAGTGATCAGATAAGGAGTAATGTGTGACATATTTTGGCAAAACTACTCTTGCTATTTTATTAGGAGGGAATTCAGTTGCAGAGCCTCTTTAATGAACTCCTCAGTAGTAGGAACATCCTTATATCTTTCCATGGCTTGCTACAATTCTTGGAGTTGCAATTTTTTAGCTCATATATCGGCTTCGTGGCTTATTTTCAAGACCTCCATGCTATGTTGCAATTGGGAAAGTTGTTCAGTTGTTTTCCTGTTCACACTTGCTTTCTCTGTTTCAGGCTACTACTCGAGCTTTGCAATCATGTCCTCCTTTTCTCTCAACAAAGTAGAGACTTTTGTGGCTTTTTCCATGGTGGCCATTACATATGCTCCCGTGAACTGTGACAATCTAGTCAAGTTCTTAGCTAGGTTGAAAGGAATTTCCCTCCAAACTATGTCCATTGGCTCATTTCCAAGTGGGAGCTCGGATGTTTCTACCCTTTTCCTTTTTCTCTGTCTTCTTACTATAGCCTCATGGAGTGGGTTGTAGAACACATCTAGTGGAGGGATTTCAGTTACTTTCAAGACGATCTCTGACGTGAGAAGAGCAAGGATAATCTCAGTCTATTGGGATGTTGTCTCCTACTCATCCATAGGCTTGGACTGCTCATCCATGGGTTTGGACTGTTCGTCCATAGACTTGGACTCTATATTCTCTTGAATATGCAGCGAAGTTTAACACTCCATTGTCTCTTGGGTATCTATCATTTTGTGAGTTTCTTACAATTTCTGATTAAACTGATCCCACTCCTACTCCAAACTTATGCCTTTGACCTATGAACTAATTTATTTAGGTGGGGTGCTCAGAATTTGTTGCTTAGCTGACTTCCTGTTGGCATCTATTATATTATCTATCTCTTGGGCCTTCCCCGTATCTGATGTTTTCTCAGTATTCACCTAAGGCACTATGCAAGAACTAGGTCCTTCACTATTAACAGTAACACTTTGTGTAGCCTTATCTTCAATATTCAACAAATGCATTAAGATTACTTTGAGCCTTTCATTTATGAATTCCCGAAATCTTTCAAAGTTTTCAGGACTCAATTTTGCTTTAGCCGTTCGAGCACTTGTTCGAAGGACTCGACCGACTGTAACAGGCCTTCAAAATCGTTGTCCTTATGGTTGTATGGCTTGAGCTTTACCTCAGTAGTGATGTTATGTGATACCTTGTCTGGACCAAATTTCCTTTTCGGCAATATATGAAGCCTCAGGGCTTCCATGTTTGCTGACTCCTTAATGGCATCATTAAAATTTTCTAAAGCAAAAGAACCACACTTGACAAGAAAAGAGGGCCATAATAACTTCTTGTTTTCTTTGAGGACTTTAGTTAGGCCTTTTCCCATGGTCTCGTGAGCAATTTCTCTTGCTAACAATTTGTCACAAACATTCAAAGGAAGGACATGTGGGTCGGTTGTGCTACCAAAACCCATAATGTAGATGAACCATTCTTCAATAAAATATTTTCCCACAACCAGAAGGTCTGTTGCGGCTTCTTGGGAAAACTTGGGCGATTTCATATTGAAATTTATTTAATGTAGGGGGAAAATAACAGAATGACATATCTTATAGAAATGGGGTATATAATGGGATTCCCATATTTTTTTATGACTAAGATGGATAGGGTAGGGGTCTTGTAAGGTCCATTTCCAACCCATCGTTGGAAATGCAGTGCAAAAACAAATGGCATCCATAATGTAGGCACTAAAATAGAACGGGGGAAGGTTCTCTGGAAAGGAGGCTCTCCTTTGTCGATAGTCGGTCATGATGATGGCTAGGTTATCAGATACGATGGTGGCCCAATTCATGATGTGGGAATTAACGCAAGCATCAATGAGAGGAATCCATTCTATGGAAAACTTAGAATTATTGGGAAACCCATATAGTCTACATAACATAGCAGTTGCATAGTTGTAGGGATTTGCCAAAGAGGCTATAGCATACATACACGATTTTTCAAATTTGAATTTTTTGTCCAATACTCTCCAACCCTGAATCAGCTTGAAGGGGTTTGGGTTCTTCTTTTCGAAGATGGGTATGTATCTATTCTCATATATATCTTGAGGATCATGTATATGATACATTTTCTTCATGTCCTCTGCTCTGAATGATCCCATGAGTTCATTTCTTGAATTCCTAGATTTCCTATCTTTAATGGTGAGGTTTTCGACTACCCACCTGATCATATCTACGTATGGGAGGATTTTAGCCCTCGCTCCTATCCTATGTAGGAAAGGATAGGCATCATCCTTGAATTGAAGCCCAAAAGGTCTTGTTGAGTCAATTGTTTCTCTGGTAACAATAATCTTAGGATGCTTGTCCTCAAGCCTGTTGTAAATGACCTCCCAAGATGTTGTCCCTCCATCAACGTTGTAGACTGTATCAAAGAATATGGGAGGCACCTTTGTAAACTCAGATTCAAAAATGCTCTACTTTTTATGTTTTTGCATCACCTTCCTCAATGTCATGTCTTTTGTAGCTTTCTTGAAATGTCAGCGCAAACAATATCGGTCAATTAAGATTGAAATCTTTTCTAAAATGACTTTCAATTCTGAGGAAGGTTTAATGAGATACTCAATTTTAACTACCCATAACTTGGAAAATTATTAGCTCTCATCAGGCTATTAAATATTTATTAACCTGTAAACTCGTTCATTTTTGTATTTAAAACACAATTATTTCACACGCTTACCGCTCTTATTTTCACATCGCAATCTTTCAAATAGATACAATATATCTTTGTGCTTTCTATAAGGTGTTGTAGTGGCATAAATTCATTACTTGGGAAGTTTGCGAAGTGTGATTTGCGATATGACAAGGTGCTTATAATTGAGATATTGCAGTGGGAGGTCTGATCATGCATCTCAAATTTTTAAAGGTATTTTATGATAGCCACATGGAAAAGCGTGATTTGCGATGAGGATCTCATCCTTGGGTTGTTTTGCAAGATTTTTCAATGCAATTTCTTAGAGTTTGGTTTTATTATCCTAAGACACCTCAAGCTACCTTCGTATGTGCTTTATGTGATGATCCAGACCATCTTATTAACCAATGCCCCGAGTTATGTGCATTTAGGAGATGGTACCATTCACCTGAAGTTGTCCCCAACAACAAACCTTCTTCCATACTTTCCACCATTGCTAGACACATCTGACATTGCAAAACAACCCACACAACCAGAGATAAACCCATGCTACATGGAATAGGCCACAACTAATTAGATCACAGAAACATAAGACTAAAAAATTTAAAAAGGATCCCCATTTATATCTCTAACCTAGCTATTGTTATTCATAAATGGGTGGGTTGTTACATAGTACAACACCTTCACAGGAAATATACTTTATGATGTGGTAACTCACCCCATTCCAGGGACATGGAATGACTTCCCTTCTAACCCTATTGTTTTCTTCAATTGGTTCTTCTCCCTCCAAGAAAAGACTTTTCTTTGAAAGTGTGTTGTTAGTCTTGTTCTCTTTTCTTCATTGCAACCCTAGGAGTATTGTAGTTATCCTGCTAATACTCTCAAGGGTAATTGCTACTGAAAAACGCTTTACTACAGCAGTGGCACTGGCTCTAGTGAGAGGTATGAGTGACATTGCAAACTCTCTAGACACATCATCATCATATCCATTTAGTAGCTCAAATAACCCCATCCATTGATGTCTTGTGAATATTTCTACCATAGCAGGATGCTGGTCTATTCTGGTTGTGTTGGTGGGCTCTCTTTTGTTGAAACCTCCTGTGATATTTTCTGGCAATTCTTGTTTGAGTGAGTTTTGTGTGGCTATAGGTTAAGAACTCTGGCAGGTGATGAGGTTTCATACTTTATCCTTCACTAACCTTCAAAGAATTCTCTCTACCTTTATGCATATATAAAATACTTAAAAGAAAGGAGGATTTCTTAATTTTAGATGAAAAACACATGGCACCTACATCCCTTTCCTACACTCTAGTGATTAGAACCCTTCAATCGATGCTCCTCGGTGTCCTCTTGCAACTTTGTGTGGTCATTCTTTCTATATCCTGTAGTTTTCTATAGGTGTTCTGGTCTGTTGTAGATGTGACTGTTTCCTGTAGGTTGCCACTATAGGGATGTCAAGAGCAATGTTTTTCAATGACTCCTAGAAGTTTCCTCTTCCTTTAGCTTTTTGAAATACTAATACTAATATGTCCCTTTCCTGCAACTTTGTGTGGTCATTCTCTCTATATCCTATAGCCTTCCTGTAGTTTCCTATAGCTGCTCTAGTTTGTTGTAGATGTTGACTATTTCCTGTAGTTTGCCACTATAGGGATGTCGATAGCAACTTTTTTCAATGACTCCTAGAAGTTTCCACTGCTTTCAGATTTTCGAAATACTAATACTTCGCATGGGAGTTAGTGATTATTTATATTTGTGGATGATTTCATTGGGTGATGTGTTTTCTAGCTGAGTACAAATGCCTACTTTCAGATCATTGGTCCCACTACCAGTTCATCACATCATCTTTACTCATAATCATCTCCCACTTTCATTCTCCATAACTTAAGCAATTTTTGATTCATTCCCCTTCTTTTGGTGTGATCTTGCCACATGTGGAGTTGACTAACCGTTTTTCTTCTCATTATCTGACCAAGGGTGGCCAAGTTAACTAGCCACCTTCACTTATAAAATCAACTTCGTTCCTCATTCCTATAGTTTATTCATACTCGTACCTATGAGGGAGTATTGGTGAGATGACATACATTTTGGTCCTTTGTTTTGGTGATGCATGCTAGAGAATGGTGCTAATTCATTGTTATTTGACCTTGCTACATATTCTTCATTGTTCTTTTTCTTCTCATTTTGTTTATGAGTTGCTCCCTTGATGATGTACAGGTGATAGCTTTTGTTTTCGCTAAGCTCTGGAGGGGCTTCCTCATCACTTTGAACCTTGTTCTGAATATGGATTGGAGTTGTTGTGGTCTTTTTTATGGAATAGCCTGCTATAGGAATTCCTACATGATGTCTTGTAGCTTCAGTTTTCTTAAAATTTTGCATCTCTTCTCTGCTTCTGAGGTTGAATGGGCATTATAATGAGTGGTGGATGTGGTAATGAGTGGAAGATGAGGTAAACTATTGTGGGATGTACTTTTTCCTTTTTTTATTTTCTAACTTGATTTCATTGATGGATACAGTGGTGACATGGTCATGGAGGGTTTATGGATGAGGTATGGTGAGGTTAATGGCTCTTTTCATAAGCCAAAACAGGCTTGTGTGACCATTTTTCCACTGGACTTCCCTTCCTAACCTTTTTGAAGCCCTCCAGTAAATCCTAGGGGAAACTCTTGTAGTATTACAAGGAATCCTATAGAAAACACAGAGTTGCTTGGAATTGTCATCTAGAGTGGAGTATGGATGGAAGAACATGGGGAGTATGGAGGAGATCAAATGGATGAAAGAAAACTTGGGTTGTGTTAGGGCCTGCTGTCCTCTGTAGCCTGTGCACACCATCTTCTTACAAACCAATGAAAACAAAATTTGTATTCTTTTGTATATTTTTCTCTTTTTTCATTTTTTTTTTTAAAGACAACTAAGCTACCTCGAAGGAGATTTTCATCCTTTTTTCCTTCCCTAGGTGCCTCAAAAGAGGTTTTCACACAAAGAAATATTTTTTTTCTCTCTTTTTTTTTTTAATAATACTCGTGGGTTGCCTCAAGAAGTTTTTAGTCCAAAAGTTGGAATCAGGTGCCTCATGGAGGATTTCACCTAGGCCCCTTTTTTTCCTCCTTTTTTTCTTTTTTCTAAGAACCTTGAGGTGGAATTTGATACTTATCCAATCACCATCAGTGCCTTGATGATGCTACTAATGAGTTCCTGCTTTGATAAGGGCTTCTTGTAGACCTTTAACCTATACCCATTAACAAGAAAAGGGATACCTTCTACATTCATGGTTCTTATCTGAACATCACCATGGTCATGGAACTTTTCTATCACATATGGTCTCAACCATTTGGTCATTAACTTGCCTTTGAAATATTTTTACGAGGAGTCATACGGCAAGTCACAATCGCCTCCTTGAAACAATTTGTCCTTGATATTTTTGTCATGCCATATTTGCCTTTGTACTTGAGTCAGTTCTGTGTGTAGGAGGGCCTACATCCTAAATTCATCTAACCCATTCAGTTAGAGCAATATTTCCTAGTGTTCCCTTGTGATATCTAGGTTCAGTTGTGTTGCCATCCTTAAGGTGTTGTATTCAAATTCAATGGACAACAGGGATTTCTTCCCATAGGCTAGCTCATAAGTAGTGAAGCCAGTAGTGGTCTTCTAGGTAGTATTATAGGCCTAGGTAACCTCCACCAATCTGTCTGCCCAATCCTTTTTGCTACTGCTAATCACCTTGGTTAGAATGCCTTCCAATGCTCGATTGGTTACTTCCACTTCCCCATTAGCTTGTGGGTGGTAAGAGGAAGATTTTTTAGGCTTGATCTTATGCCGACTTAACATATTTTCAATCATGTGAGATGTAAATTGACATCCTTGATTAGTTACCAACTCTCGATGGCATCCAAACTTATAAAATAGATTTTCCCTAAAGAACTCAACCACCTTTTCTTTTTTTGCTACCTTGATAGCTTTGGCTTCAACCAATTTTGTTAAGTGGTCGGTGTACACAATGATGTAATTCTTCTGTCTAGACAAAGGGTCAATGGGTCTGATAAAATCCATGCCCCACTTGTCAAATGGCTTGAAAGTCACTAGAGGTTGAAGGGGCATTTCATCCCTAGGGATAGGCTTCCCCATCCTTTGGCACCGATCACATTGGCTGGTATACCTTTTTACATGTTGGCAAAGAGTGGGTCAGTAATATGCAGCTTGTAGTACCTTGAATGTTGTTCTTTTGGCTGTAAAGTGACCTCCACAAGGCCCATCATGACAGTCTAGAAGGATATCGAATAATTCCTCCTCCCTAACACATATTCTCAGAATTTGATCCAAACCTAGTTTGGAGAGATTGCCCCCAATCCAAGTGAATGGGGCACTTTTTCTTATGATTCTTCTCTTTTCTTTGGAGGGAAAATTTGGAGGGAACTATGAAGATACCAAGTGATTTTTTATGTCATCAAACCATGGAGAGAGAAATAAAATGGAAAATAAATGTTCATCAGTTGATCATCAACCTTTCCTTCATCCCCTACACGCAAAGTCAATTTGGATAAAAAATATGCATCTGCATTCTCTTTTCCAGGCTTATCAATAATGGTTAAATCAGATTGTTGCAATAAGAGTAACCATCTAATAATCCAGGCATTTACATCAGGTTTGTTCATCAAGTATTTAATTGCAGCATTGTTGGTATGTATAAATGTCTGGTAGCCAGTAATGTAATGTCTAAATTTATTCAATGAATGTACAACAACTAGGAGCTCTTTTTTAGTTGTTGTGTACTTTAACTCGACTTTTGACATATTCTTACTAGTGAAGTAAATAGCATAAGGTAACCTCTCATCTATCTGGCCTAGAGTTTCTCCTATAGATTTGTGAGAGGCATCATCATGAATATGAAAAGGAAGGGCCAAATTTGGGCCTCAAATAATAAGTGTAGTAGTCAAATTGTCCTTTAGGGTGTCCAGGGCTTCTTGGCAGCTTTATGACCAAAAAAATTTAGTCTTTGGCGAATAACCCAAATATGGGAGAAGCTAACTTGCTGAAATATTTTATTAATCTCCTATAGTATCCAACTAACCCCGTGAAACTTCTGACATCCCTCTACTTATGTGGATTTGGGAACCTTTTGATGATGGCTATCTTGTTTGGGCTTACTTGTAGTCCTTCCTGGTATATTGAGTGACCTAGAACAGTCCTTGCAGTAATCATAAATTCATTTTTTTATGGAATAAGGGATAAGTTCATTTCAATGCATTTGTTTAGCACCTTTCCAAGTTTAGAGAGAGCCTCTTGTAAATCACACCCATAGGGTATGAAATCATGCTTATAAATTTCTACTGCATCATGGACTAGCTCTGTAGAGATACTTAGGGCTGCTCTCTAGAAGGTGGCAAGGGCATTGCATAGACCAAAAGGAATGACCCTATAAGCGAAATTACCCCGAGGACAGTTGAAGGTGGTTTTATCTTGGTCCTCTAGACTGATTTAGATTTGATTGTACCTACTAAATCCATCCAGGAATGAGAAGAACTTCTCTCCTGCCAGACCATCTAAAACTTGGTCAATAAAAGGTAGAGAAAAATGATCCTTCTTTGTGTCATTGTTTAGCTCTCGGTAATTGACACAAATCCTCCACTTTCCATTTTCCTTTGGAACCAGCACCAGAGGAGACACCACTCACTATCTGAGATGTAGTAAATGAATCCTACATCCAACAACTTCTAGAGTTATTCTTTGATTATATCCTTGAGAGCTACATTCATTCTCCTTTGGGGTTCTCAGACTAGTTTGCAACCTTTCTTGATGTAAAATTTGTGATTACACACTAAGGGGTGCACTCCCTTCATTTCTTTCTAGTTCTAAGAAAAGGCATCAAAATCCTCTCTTAGAATATTACATAACTCTTCTTCTTGGAGTACAGAGAGAGAGAAAGGGGTTGATTTTTAATTCTCTTTCAAGGCCAAATTATATTGTCTTGACACCAGTAGGGTTTGATTCATCTAAGCATAGATAAATCTGATGGTTTTCCTTGGTTTCCTTCACTCTTTCCTGCATAGACATGGTGTTGGTATTTTGATTTTGGAGGATGTGTTTAATCAAATCATCTTCATCAAGCCATCCTCCTCCTATGATAGTTTCTATGGTATATATTTGGGAGGAGTAGACTTCATCTTCTTCCTCTTCTTCTAGCCATAAAAGTAATTCATGTTCTAGAAATGGTTGAGGGGGATGGTACAGGACCAACTGCTTGGATAGATGCCCATTTTTGATAGTCATATTTCTAGCCTTGCAGCTTATGTAGGCATCAATAGTGGCTAACCAAGGCCTCCCAAGGATGAGAGGATAACCATTGAATTTGGTCTTAGGATGGAGAACTAAGAAGTCTATGGGGTATTGCACGGAATCAATGGAGGCCATCACATCCTCAAAAATCCCCTCAGGAGCTACCATGGACCTGTCTACAAGTTGCAAGACCGTCGTGGTCTCCCTTAATGATCCCTGGAGATTCAGCTTGAGCATAGTGTCCTTAGTCATTACATTGATGGTAGCCCCAAGATCAATCAAGGTATGGAGGACAATGGTTCCATCAATGTGTACATCTACTACAGGGCTCCCAGGATCTAAATACTACCTGCCCTAGTATTAGGTTGGACAGTTGTCCAATGACATTAATGGGAGGGTCGTCTATTTTTTTCCTCCCTCGATGTTTGAAACACTTATCTTTGATCATCTTGTTGTAAATGGGGACAACTTTGATAGTTTCGAGAAGCAGGATTTTAACACGTAGATTTTTCAAGTCACCCAAAAATTCAATTTTTTCTTGGGTGTGCGGGATTGGATGAGTTAACCTTTCAAGAAATGGGGGTGGATTAATTCTAGGCACACTTTCCTCTCTTTCCTTCTCACTAGGTGGAGATGGGGGTTGGTTATCCAAGAGCACTCTGCTAGATCTAAGGTTAATTTCATGAATTTCGAGAGCATAGGCAAGGTAGGATGCTTCTCCACTATAAACACATTGTGCATGTCAGTTGTCCAGGTTCAATTTTAGTTGGGGAGGCATCTAAGGTTGTTTAGGTGGAGTAGGGTGTAGGAGTTGTGGTTGAGATGGAGGTGAAGGAAATAAAGTTGGAGCTTGGTTGTATGGGGTCCTCCACCCCTAGGGTTGTGCATTCCACTGAGGTTGTAGAGGAGTATATGGATGAAATGGTTAGTTGGCAAAATGGGAATGATATTGAGGTGCAAAAGACTAGGGAGAAGGTGTAGACCAAGAAGGATGAGTTGGGGAGCACCAAGGGGGAATGGATATGTTTTGATTAGGGTTTTAATATGAATAGGATGACCCTTGCATGACCTACTGGTATGGTGGAGGTCCATGAGGCCTCCTTTAATTAATGTAGCAAGGCTCTTTAGTCACCCCTTTGGGTTCCCTAACACACAACTTTCAATCTAGGAAGTGAAAGGAACTTGTCTCTGGAGTGGTTTTCCTCACAGACCGAGAAGATTTCTATAAGGTTAAATGGACATTCATTCTTAAGGTGCCTCCTTGTGCATCTAGGGCAGAAGATGGCTAATGCTCTCTTTGCTTCCTCCTCCTTCCGTTTGATTTGCATAGTGTCTATTTGCAGAGCAAGGGCTTGCAACATTTCACTCTTAAAGTCTTCCAACATGTTCCCAATTTCACTTTTTATGGATGTGTTGGAAGGGCATGAATTGGCCATTGTCTGACTAGCCATACCCCTCTTTCTAGCTTCCCTAGAATGGTTCTTGAAAATTTTCTTGATATCATAAAAGGGAAATGGTAGATGTCCCCTCCTGACAGCAAGTTTAGGGTTTCTATAAGGTCTTACCTAATCCCCTTGAGAAGGACTAAATTAAGTTACTCATGACCAAGTTTTCACCAAGCCCTTTTATAGTTGAGTTAGAATCTTTCCTCATAATCCTCTAAGGATTCATCATGTCCAAAGGTCATCCTAAAAATTTCCTCTTTGGTATCTTTGGACCTTTAGTAGTCCCTATACTGGTTGTTGAAAGCTTGTTGCATCTGACCCCAAGTGGTGATACTATCCCCAGGTAAACCCATGAACCAGCATAGGGCTAAATCCTTGAGAGTGGATGGGAATACTTTCAACTTCTGATCATCATATGTGTAATAATAAGTTCTGCATATCACTGCAAATTCAAGAAAAAAGGAATCTGGATCTTCTAAGGTCGGGCCATGGAAGTGAGGAAGAGAAAAGGGGCTTATGTTTTTCATCTTGGCATCCCCATTAGTTTCTCTGATGGGAAAAGCAACCCTAATTATGTCCCTGTCTTCCCTTTCATTTCTATTTTCAGCCATTGTGTCAGTTGGAATGGTTTCTTCTTCTTCCCCTATAGGCTCTTCACAAATATCTAGTTGTTCACCTAAGGGGTCCTCTAACTCACAACCACCAAAGAAGAGGGAAGGTTGGTTGTTTGAAGTGGTGGGGTATTTCGTAGAAATTTTCCTAAGTTATCCCTATTCCTACGAGGCATGAAAGGAGTGTTTTTTTGTTTTTGAGTTTTAAACTACTTGCAAAATTAAAAGAAAACAAAAATTGAATTGCAACTATTTACTCAATGGAACTAATTGCAAAATGAAGGAGATAAGAAAGGGAAGAAAGAAAGCAGAAATCACATCTACTCAGACACTTCCCCAGTAATGACGCCAGAGAGTGATGAGCACCAGTATTGCAATAAGGATGTTGCAACTCTTTGGGATACCGACTTTACTTCATCAACTCGGGGTCATACAAACTTGGAGGTAAAAGTGATGTATACACAAATAGATGTAAATGGTCTACTCTTTGCACTACTGAGTTGGGGCGATAGACCGCTAGAGTTTCTTAAACTAGCCTTCTATTGACTAGAAGAAGTCTAATTACCAATTTGGAGAAGGGAAATTTACCCTAATTGGAAGAAAATAAATGTTGTCTATTGCATGAAGGAAATACTAAAAGAAATGATTGCAAAACAACATCAAATCATCTATCTACATGCTAACCTATTTTTCTTGCAAAAGAACCCTATTTTAACACATGCGATGTTTTAACTAGTCTAAGTATGAAATATGATCTAAAGCGCACTAACTGTTGTGTGAAAGAATAAATATAAAATAATTTTTTTCTTTTTATCATTTTGCTTGAAAAATGTAAATGATAATCTTGCTTGGTTCTTTGGTAGGGGAGAGAGGTTTGAAGTAAAAGGATTATAATGGTTCAGATGACTTGGAAGAAAAGTAGGGACCTAATCCAAGATTTTAGTGATGATTTTCCTCAATTTGGGCTCGAAACATGCTACTACAGGTTTTCCTACATGATGTCTACGGAAAGTACTAGTTCACCTACACGATCCCCTATTTTAATACAAGAACAGGTCGAAATATTAGGGAGTGGTCTAGAACGTGTGGTGGAGCTTTAAAAAGGTGAATAAGGAGGGAATAAGGCATTGGAGTGGTAGGCACTTACTTAGAACTCAAGGCAAAGCTTTAAGATGGTTGGATTTTCTCAACAAATATGGCAAGTTTTCTTCATAAGAAAAGGATTCAAATTGAGACCTTAGTGACTTTTGGCAATCATGGGTGGATATGGATTGGCTGAGGCTAATGAGATGTGGTCTCTTTGCAATTTATAAATTCTTGCAGCAACAAACATCATTCTTGGCATTCATATATAAACTCATCAAAAACAAGAAAGGTGTATTCAAGTAAAAGAAAACATAGTTGTCACCATTTACTTGCTAACCTCATTCATGGAAATGCTTGGATCCAATATGAAAGAAAGATGAAATCAGTGCAAAACTTAAGAGATCAGAAAATACCAATTGCAACTTATCTATGAAACTGCAAGATAATGACCTAATTAGCAAGAGAACCCTAAATTACACAAAAAGCAAGAATTCTCTCTTTTTGGGTTGTATGAGAAATGTTCCTCAAACCATGATCCCTAAAAGGGGAGAAATAAGGTGAAAACCACTTGTTGTTAGACGTTTTGGAATATATTCTTATCACTACAATGTTATTGTTAGAACTATCCACAAATGGAAGCAAACTAATTAAATTTTCCAATGATTGCAAATTAACAACACCAAAATTAGTTTAACTCTAATTATGAAGCTAACCTAAGCATACATACACAAAAAGAGGAACCTCTACCTCTAGGGTTGGGCCCTAACCTAAGAGCTTCCACCCTCTGAGTCAACTCGGTGCTGGATCAATGGAATGCTGCTCATTTTCATTAAAGAAATTAGAAATAAATAAGAGTTCTTGGTTATAATGCTTCAACTCGAAAAATGCTTAGCTATCTTGAACAAAAAATCTGAATCCTAAAGATGCTATGGGCCTCTTTGTTTATACAATTGAAGTTACCAATGAGTTCATTAAATTTAGGGAGGTTTGGCTCCAATATTGAGATCAACTAGTCTTCAACTACCACTGACTTGGCTACCAATGAACTTCATGACTCGGCTCCTTGCAACTCTGAGCTGATGAGATTTGATTGAGGAATCTTCGAGTGAGTGAGGAGTTAAGGAGGGAGATTTTTTCTCCTATAATCCCTCTTTCTTGTATCCATTCAAGTTCCTGCACTTTAATTCGCCAAAATTTGGTCCTGAACCTGTAATTAATGCACATTAGACCACTAGACACGACATCTCATATTTATTATTATATTA
>APFE031633047.1:69841-102401 GCA_000404065.3 Pinus taeda | reverse complement strand
ATTATATTATAAAAGTAATAATAAATCATTCAAGCTAATAATTAACCATTTTAACTAATTTTTACTAATTTCTAGAAATACATTATATTATAAAAGTCATAATAAATCATTCAAACTAATAATTAACCATTAATATTATTTTATTAATAACCTAAGGGTATCTAATCAAATAAATTACGTAAGTTCTAGTCAACACACCTAATTTTACTTATTTCTAGAAAAGAATTTTGTTTTTTATTATTTAGAAATAATAATAATATTAAATGTATTAATAAAAGTTGGGCTTGGTCCTAGGGTCAAATATAGCCGTTATAGAGCCGTTGGAGTCTCTGCACAATCTATTTAACATGCTAGGCCAGATCTGTATCCTCAACTTGTCCTGACGATGAACCACACTAGTTGGTTCGAAACGCGTTGACAAAGGTCATTTATATGGGATTCACGCCGAAGCTATTCTTATAATCTCATATTTACTCTCCTCATTAAGAAAAACATAATTAAAACAAATAAAGAATGATGAGAAAGGTTTATTTTAGTAAGTTGGAGGTGCATTAAGGTCCATATAATTTACCCATTGATAAACCTCATCATGGAAAAGAAGAAGATGAAGAGGATGCAGAAGAAGATCAAAAAGAGGATGAAGTACAGAAGGATGAACAAAATTATGAAACATAGAGAAGGGAAGAAGAAGAATCACCAAGGGTGTCTTCATAGCCTACAGAGAAGGAGGCAACAACTACTCTAACTTCCCTAATTAAACCTATCAAATCAAAGGAATAGAGGGAAGAGGAGAGAGTCGACCCCGAGGATGTTGATGAACGTTGGAGGTCAGGAGGAGAGAGGAGGTCGGGAGGGCAAAGGAAGGAGAGATTTGACCTATACTCTGCCGATGGGGATCAGAGGATGAAAGGGATAGGGAGAAATAGCCCCGAGGAGGGGTGGGAGGAGTAATGCAACTCCGGATATGGGAGGGTGCCATGGTGCAGGCCAGTCCGAGTGTAAGGAATATTGTAGAAAAAAAAAACTCCAAAATTGCAAGTTTTGTTCGGATAGGTGCATGTTGGTAGTGGTAGTTCCACAGTGGGAAGACCCCCTTCATATTGATGGGTGGGCATACAAATGTGTAATTTCTACTTTTCAATGAAGAGACATTGACGTTGGTTTGTTATTTGGCAGGTCAAAGAATTCACTTTAATGTTATTTTGTGTGTTGTGTATCTGTAGATCGTGTTGATTCATTACCTACTAGTTATATGAGACTTCAAAAGTGGTGGTTTTATGTGTGTTTTAGTAATAGAGAGGTTGTTTATATATTTGTATGCTTAGTGTAATATGAAAGTTTGATTGTAAGTATTAAAAGCTTATTTAGTATTGAAATTTATTTCTTGTGTAAGGTGTCTATGTTTAAATAGTTATACTTGTTGAGCATGTGGGTTAAGAACGAAGATTGGAAAGAAAAATTAAAATTGAGTTGAAATTTGGTGTAGAAATGTACACTGAAGGAACAAGTAAAGGTGGTTTGAAAATATCTCGGTATCCTAGTTCATGAGACAGAGTGAATGAATATCATCGGCAATGGTATCAACAGAACAAGGATGCAGTAAATGTGCACATAAGAGCTGTGTATTAGGAAACGAAAATAACAATGGAAATTCATCAAGATGGTGCAGTGAACAATGGGATGTACAGAAATATAAGTAATATGATGGGAATAATATTTTTTTGAAATTGTCCGTTTGCATAGTTGTTGAACATGTAGATATTTGTTTGGTGAACCAAATTTTTCTTACTGTTGTGTTGTTTTGCCAACCTTGTTTTTGCAAAGAAAGTGTTGGTGTAGGAAAAAAAGATGGTTCCTCTGTGGACAATGGAAGAAATGGACTATTGGACTAGTGGCACATTCATGGTAGTGAGTGGTTTGAAGCATCAAGTTTTATTGGTGGTAAAAATATGGTTGGTGACATGGCGAAGAATTTTGGCCAGTCTTCTAGAAATGTAAGGTTGGGAATTCATTCCAACAACTATATAATGAATTTCACAACACCACTAAATTATTTTGGTTCTCAGCCTATTGGAAGAGAACAAGTGCCTGAAATATATTTTATTTTGGTACGATTTTTACTTGTGAATGGAATATATTAATTTTTCTATAATTTTTTTTCTTTATTTGGTTTGTTCAAAATAATGTTGCAATAAATATTAGTGGAGAGACAAAGGCATATGGAATAAAGATTTTGTGTGTTTGTCGAGTTGGGTTTCACCCATCTCAAATTTTTGCTGATAATACTATGCTTGCTGGGATGGTTGAAAATTTTCATCAACGATTTGGAAATGTAAAAACAAGTTTGTCTCGAAGAAAGTGTGTAGACAATGTTGCTATTCATGGAGAACCTATTGAGAGTTCCTCTCATCGGACATGATAGGTCATGCAAGTGGATTTATTTTGGTGGGATTTTTGCATTTGAATATGTGTTTGGAAATTTTTGGTTTCATCTTTTAATCAATTTTTTTTGTGACAAAGCAATATTATAGTGAACACTTCTCGAGAAGTAAATTTAAAAACAAAGAAACCTTTGCGGGCTCATCAATTTCTGATAGGTCGGCATGTTGGCTACAAAATGTATGTGTTTTGTCTCTAAAAGTTAGTAATTCATCATTGTCTATATGTTTCATTTTGGCATTATGATTTTATCTTTATGTAAGTAGAACGAACCAAACTACATCCAAAATAGAAGAATGCATTCCCATGAACTTATGGAAATATATGTTCAATTGAATGCTCAAACCGAGGAGGTTGTATCAAATCATCATCAACATTGGTTGGTGTTTTTGCAAGGAGAGTGGTAGTGGCTGACATCATTTTAGCACAAAGATTATTAAAGTGCACAACAAGTTCTGTTACAGGATTGATAACTTATCAGTTGTGGAAATGTGTCGAGTTTGTAATGAACCATATCTTGGTATATAGATTGTGAGATGGCGTGAAGGGCCCATGTGTAAAAGATATAAGAGTGAGATAGGTGGTCACTATTTCTCACGCTTTAATAACATGGATCCTAGTGAGAAATGTGATGTATTAAAAAATTTAACGTAGCTTGAAGAAATCATAATAGCAGAAGTGAATCCAATATTACAATGACACTTGCTAAAGGTGGCCAATATAAATATATTGAGCATAAGATTAGTTTTCCACAAGACATATATTTGATTGCAAGGAATCTCCATGAATTATGGAGCAACTTGATTTTATAATTATAAGGAGACAGTGCTAAGTCCAAGTATTATGAATTCTATATGAAGATACATCATGTGTTGGATGCATTGGTATGCAAAATTTAGATGAATAAATATTACGGGGATGTTGAAATTCATATGGATTTTCTGGCTTCTCTACCATAACGACTCACTGATGTGACTAGCAACCTGCAGTATGTGGATACTGATTTGGGTGAAACAGGGAGAGTTTATGAGGACATTTAAATGTTGGGGGATGGTGTTTTGCACTTCCATCCATCATCATTTCTTTCTCGGATGCCTAATGAGTGCAAGGAAGTGGAAAAAATAAGGACATTCATTGAAAGTGAAGATTGTAGAAGTGATGTTGCAGTTAAATGGTCAGATATTGGCACTCTCCATGTCAATGAATATAACATTAAGGGGTTGCTAGACAAAGGCTTCCCAAATTTTTTCCCACTATTGATGTTGATTGGTTGCATCCACGTATTTTCAATGTTGAAATGCATGAATATGGTTTGCATCTACTTAGGTATTGTGATCAGAGAATTGGAATCCATCCTTGATTTCGGTATTTCCTGTTAAATATGATTATGCATCATTGTATCTAGGGAAAATATTATTTCTTATTGAAAATTAATATCCATGATATTGCTCTTACAACTATTCAAGAGTTTTGTTAGCAACTCCATGAACTTCCTAACAATAAACTAGCAAAGAAATTAATTCATTTTGGTTGTTTTCATAGGGGTGCCAGGGCATATTGGAAAAAGTGTAGTTCTAAGGTGACCGACATGATCATGAAATTGGGCTTCCCGCCATTATTTTTTATGTTGAGTGTAGCTAACACCAAGTGGCTTGACTTGAATTTTCTTATGCCTTCATTGACACATTGTCATCCACGAAATTAATTTGCAAAGAATATTAAGAATGTTATTCAGTACCCGCATATAGTTGCTATGTACATGTAGCAAAGGTTCACTATATTTTGTGAACTAGTTATTGAGAAGTATTTGGGAGCAAAAGACTTATGGTATAGGTTTGTGATTCTCTCTACTGACGTATTTTTTATGGGCTTAGAATGATGTCTCTAATGTTTTGGTTGGCTTTTATATTCTAACTACAAGTTAAACAAATATTAGTAGTTATATGTGGAAAAATAGGTGCTATCGGTCATTTTGTCACAACTAGTCAATAGGCCTTCAAATAGAATCATTCACATCCTTTTAGCACATTTTCATTCTCCTTGCACAAATCCCTAATTATGCCTCTCTCGTATCCCCGATTTTATGCCTAAAACTACTTCATTTCAGCCATTTTTAGGACCAACACACCGTAGCTCCTCGTTGTCCAGCATTAAATACCAATTTTTCCTACTATGCACATTCGTTGATCACCAGCAGGTTTCTCAGTCTTCAGGGTGCACTTATTCTAGAAATTCAGGAAAACAAAAAAGAAATCCCAAAGATTCCTCTTCCAGAAGCTTCGAGGATCTATTGCAACTATTTACCTTGGATAAAAGCCTTGAATCCTATCCTATCCTACCTTGGATTTTGCATCTCTTATCCCTTGAGCTCATCCTCCCATCAAGAGTGGATCTCAATCCTAGATTGGTAAAAGGATAAGAATTCATAAACTACCTCCATCGTCTATATATTTACGACCATCAATAGGCAAGGGGTTGGCTTTTGGAGATTGATTCTACGCTTATGCTACTGATGTCAGAGATATTATTCCATGCATTATAATGACTAGAGTTGCACTTTGTGCCAAGCAAAAGACAAGTCAACTTGCAAGAGCTCTTCTACAAGATCAACACCTATTTTTCATTACAACTCACTCATTTTCTATTAATGTAAAGAGTTACTTTTTTCATATATATGATGTTATGATTTCATGTATTTCAATTCCATGTTTACCTATTGAATAAAGTGATTAGATGATGCTACATAGATCTCGTAGATCAATGGCTTATGTTGTCTGATTCTGTAGATTCTAGTTTTAGCATTTAGAGCTAGGATTGGAGCATACAAGCCAAGGAATGAGTGAAGTATATGACATATTCCAGGTATGATTCATCCCATTGTTTATTTAATTTAAGGAAAAAATCAACTTATTTGTTTTTCTATTGTTTTATGTCATTCCACTAGGCCTAGGGAAGATACTTTTATCCATAGTCGTAGATTTCGTATAATAAATTGTCGACCATAATAGGGAATGGTGTATTCCCTTGGTGGTTTCTTTGTCCATCATGATTTTATTACCTCTTATTCATAACTTTATTGTCTTATTCAGTCAAGAAAAAACCTAGGAAGACCTTTCCCTGAGTTTCAATTACAATTTTTGTGTTGGAAATTTGCATCCTTTGACTAACGCACCCTCTAGTGTTGAGATAGAGAATTGCAACCTAGATGAACCTTATTTGTGCCTAAATTACAAAGAATTGTTGCCTCCTTTGCACATGAATTGGCCCCTGTTCATGCACACATTTTGTTTTTTCTTAATTTTCTCTCTCATCATCCTTATTCTAGTTGCTCTTCCTTAAGTCTTTGAGTCTCTTGTAATCTCTCTGAAGCCTCCATTTGGTTTTCTTTCATTTTTTTAGTGCCTTTAGTAAGGATTTGTTTATGTTTTCCTTTGTTCTTATCATTTGGTCATTTGAAAACTAATTTTGTTGGATTATTGAGTGCTTAGATGAATTGGTGTTTTAGTCATTATTCTGAAAATTTTGTTTGAATCAATGATTAAAATTTGCATCTTAGTTTTCATCATTTTAAAAAATTAAGTAATTTGAAAAGAAAATCTTTGTGTCAGCATTTAGATTTATTCTTGTGCATAAACAATGGAACAATTTCATTTAAGAGGGATTGTAGTTTTCACAATTGATTTTTTCATATTGTTTCATGTATATTCTTTGTCCCTTCCCTTCCTTAGATTTTCATTGAATGAGAAATATTTCATTTCCTCATGCTAGTTTTCATTTTAGGATATTTAGGTGAAATTCATTTGGAGACCCAAAACTAAAACTTAATTGAAGATAAACATTAAAATTTATTGAATCAACCTAAGTAGAATTTGTAACATAACACAAACACTTAGAGGTCTAGGCTAAATACGTGTTCTGACATCATTAAAAGTAGGAGCTATTGTTGTTTTCCAGCTTTATATCTTATACCATTCTGTGTACATGACCATATAAGATCATTATCCACATACCATCGGGTATATTGGATGGCACTCCACACATGTAAAGTCTATGGGAACGCTCACATCGATCACTTACGCATTAGACAACACCTCTACATATTTCACTTCCATGTAACGTCAAGTATATTTTGGAATTCCCCTATAGGTTGTTATCCTCGCCATAGGTAATCGAGTCAAATGTCTTGTATACCGTGATACACCGAACACAACATTCAGGGAGATTTCATGCATGCATTTTATGTCCTTGTTTCGCCAAGGTGTATATGACAATTCATAATTGCTTAGTAATACTTTATGCCTAGATTGCCATATTTTTTATTTATTTTTGTGTTAATGTCTAAAATTTACTATCCAACCTGGAAGAAAAAAATCCCCCACACTATCATTTGCTTAGAATGTAAAATAAGTGTTAGAAAATTATATGTTACGGAGAAATGGACCACATAAAATATTGCAGAAATATAAACACAGAAAACGCACAAAACAAGAGAGACACAGATATACGTGGTTCACCCAGTTTGGGCTACGTCCACCTCGAACAGCCAGTCCTTCCTTTCTATTATCCAGCAAAATGAAGACACACAACCTACAGCAAAATCCGCTGTAATATCCTCTGTCGTCTTCTCACATTCTCACCTCTCTGTTTCTCCTCTCACACACAGATTACACATTCTATCTCACAACCTCAATACAATGCCCTCATACAAAGAGAGGGGTTGCCTTCTAGGAAAAAACCCCTAAACTTTAAACATAAGTTCTTACCGTCAGATCACTCCGCCTAATATGACGACCAGATTTAGATAGAAAATTTTACTATACTTTTATAAGCCAATTTTTACAGCGGTTTTTTAGCTTCGGGGGCGCTACCGCCCCGAAACGCCCCCGGGGGGGGGCCCCAAGGTCGCAGCCGCCCCCCCTGGACCCCCCCTGCAGCGAATATTTTACGGGCGGCGTTGTCGCCCCCATTTTGAACTGGGGTCCAATGTGGCGGTACTTTTGAATATAGAAGATAATCAGGCTCCACAGCCAACAATAAGCCTCCTCTTCCACTAGAGGCTACTCCTGGTTGTTGTTAGAAGAATAAGAAGATGTAAAATACTATAACGAGAAATTTGGGAACTACTTCTAGTCCTCCTCCTAAATCTAATCAACCAAAATCATATTTCCCTTTGTGTACAGAGCCTGAAATTACCTCTACTCTTGCGAGTGAATCTAACACAATCGAAACAAAAGTACCTAAAACCTTATTGCATGAGGTTATTGAGATGACCTTCTTGAGTCAAAAACTTTATTACCTAAGTTTTTCGAACCTAAGGTGCCTCAACCATCTTCACTTTTTACTTCAGGACCTTCCCCTTCTCTTCCTTTGTCTCAGACATAACTATCATCCATATACCTTGGACCCGATGGTAAACCTCTTCAACATGGTCTTGTGAGTATTGAAGAGATCCAACAAGAAGAGTATCATCCTTATACTCATGTTCATTGGAGAAGACTCCATTTATATCAGATTTACCCCCTTCCTCCTCTTCAAACTCCAACACAATCTCCTTTACCTAATTCTTTTGACTCACCCATGGATTACTCACGACAATGTTCATAGAGATTGTTAACCATGACCATATCCAATATGACTTCCCAACCTATGTCCACCACTATGGTTGAGACATAAAATGTTTCTTCCTCATCCATGTTTGCAACATCACCATAGGCAAATTTGTATGGTGGCCCGTCTGTCTATATAGGATATCAGTCTTTATATGGTACCTTCTCTAGTGCGGCTTCTAGTCCTTGGACCTCTCCCATGTCATATATTTTGGGAATTCCATATGGAACTTCCCTTATGAATGCTACTTAGCCTAATCCTTCTCCTCTACCTACACCTATAGTTGAACAGTAACATACCCCTTATGTTAGTGGGCAAGGATATTTTCAACAACATAACTCTCCTTATGTTGGGTACCCTCCACCTGGATTAAATTTTCCCCCATCATGCCCTCCTCCTATGGTAGGGGAGAAACCTATCATTGGTATACCTCAAATTGGTAATCATCCTTATTATAATCCTCCTTATCTTGTGATGGTTTACAATGTTTGGAAGCCTACTTTTCCTATCCAACCTAGTTCGATTTTGGACCTATTATTGAATTCTCAACCTATGTCATATTCATCTCCAATTCCTACCCTTTAATCTATACCTCAAAAAGATCAAATACATGTAACTCAACCTTTATAGGCTATTATTGTGTCTCAATCTATTCCATCAATATCTGTTACCCCTAAGGTTCCACTTACCCAACCTTTACAAGATATCTTACAATCTCAACTGCTTGGGGAAGGTATTCCTCAAATTCCAATAGGAAAGACTACGTATAGTATGGGACATCCTCAATCTAATCCACATTATCTTGGGATTATGAAAAATATCATGGGGCAACACTATAAACCTTATCAAGGTATTCCTTAAGTGCCTTTTCACGGCCAACATATCCAAACCCAAACATTCCAACCTTTGCAGGGTTATCTTGGAGCTATTAAGCAAGGCTACACATATGATGGTTACTAGAATCCTCCTTATCCTCGTACCCAGGTCCCTCTTTATCATAAACATCCTTATTTGGGAAAGAAAGTACATGTTTCTCAAGCCATTTCTTCTTATCTAAGCTATCCTCCATTAGATTTTAACCGATAGTTAAATTTTTTAGTGACTCTCCAATTTTTAGACTTGACTCAGCTCACCAATGATCCTATCACTCATTCATCTCAGTGGCTGATAATTCCTACAAAATTGCCTTTTGATATCAAAAAATTCAATTGGAATCCTAGAGAAGACCCATCGACTAATTTCATGACATATCATCTATGGTGTTCTTTGAACTCCCTTAATGATGATTCCATTTGATTACATCTTTTCCAACATACTCTTACAGGTACTGTAGCTAAATGGTATAATCAATTACCTAGATCTTCATTTCATGATTTCAGTTCCTTAACTACCACCTTCTTCACACATTTCTAGTTTCCCATCTAGCATGAAATTGGAACGAAACTTTTGACCAACTTTAAGCAAACTAAGGCTACTCACATCTCAGATCATATTCATGAGTGGTAGTGTCATCGTCTGTTGGTTAAGACCTATATTATGTATCAATTGTTAATAGAATGGTTCATTAAATCCTTGGTTCCATCTATCATAGAGGATGTAGCTAAAGGAAGGGTCATGTCTGAAGAGAAAGTGATTTCTCGTGCCTATTATTTGGACCTCATATATACCCAATATGGAATTCTCCATGAGAAAATACCAGATGCTCTAAGACCTTCAAACATTATTCCTCCAACGCTTGGTAAAGAATCTGATGCAGTTGATGACATCATTAGGTCTACCAGTTTGCATATGGTGAGTAAACCAACTAGTGATGATCTCACTGCATCTTCTCAAAACCCTCCATACAATCCTTCAATGGATTCTTCCTCTGACATAAATGTGATTTCATCTGATAAAGAAAAATCTCAACAACAGCCAGTAAGTAAGAAGAAAGGAAAAGGAAAAAATAAGAAATATTCTTCACTGTAAGATAAACAAAATTATCAGTGTTCTGATGAGAAATAAAAATCCAAGATAAACAAATAAATTAGTCTTCTGATGAGAAATGAAAATCCTTGCCACCCATGCTTGATTTGCAATGAGAATCACTTTACTTGGGACTCTCCTCATCATGCAAAAGTGAACCAGTTTCTAAAATTCTCCAGGTATCCCACAAGGTTAACCGATCTATTTCCAAATCAGTTGACCCACATGGTTTCTCTAAACCCTTCTTCCTCTAACATGGGTTTAATACTTTCATCCAAGAAGCCTAAATCTGATGTTATGGTGCCTACATGGAATAAGGACTATGGTAATGTGAGTCCTATCAACAGTCAGGCTACTGATTAACCTACTAGTTTAGCATCATCTTCATCAAATCCCACTCTACCCATGATTCCTACGGAATTAATTATTAAGCCTCAAGAGGGCCTTATTCATAAATCGAATTTCAACCCTCATGCCAAGGCTGCTCAAAATTATAATGTAGTTGAATACTTCACTCAGTATCCATCGGCTATGTCAAACCTTGAGGTCTTGCAAAACTTCCCCCCCAAAAGAAGGATTTTCATTCACCTATCGAATGTGTGGATCCTTCGGATTACAACCAATTTGTTTTTATTCATAACAATTATACCCCTCACCTTCTAACTCAATTGGATTTTATCATCTATATCATCTTGCACTGTAAGAACACTCATCATTCTATTATGGATGAGGGAGAATCGACCTGTATAACGTCTATGTCTTGTTGGAAAGTGATTGGTTCTCCTCAACTGAGTTTGTCCCCTTCCACATTGAAATATTTTGATGGGAGAATGTATAAACCTTGTGGTATTCTGAAGTCCTTGCAAGTAGAATTATGGGGTAAAACTGTATCCGTAGAAGTTAAAGTTATTTATAGACCTCTTGATTATAATATTCTATTTGGTTTCATATCGATTTATATCATTTCTACTTTCGTTTCGACTTATTTCCATATGATCTACTTTCCTCCTAAAGGTAGGATTATGGCTATAGACCAACTCACCTTCTTTGCCTTTGATTCTCATGTTACTATAACTATCCCTCTTTAGGGGAAGCTTTATATGCTTATTAGCATGTTGGGGTTGGAATTTTGAAGGATGCCTCACTCATAGGAACCTTTTTGCTCCCTCCTCCCTCACTTCCCAATAGCTCATCATCGGTTGCTTGTATCAATATGATATCATCTTCTACTATATCGACTGATCCAAGGATTGTGCAAGATGAAACTAACATCCATATTTTTTTGAAACTGAATTTCACTTAGCCCCATTTATCTTGATTATGAATGCATCTACTCATCTTACGTGACTTATTCCTTCTCTTTGATCAATTGGGTCGATCGATCAGTGGATTGTGGCACATCTTCTGATCCATTCTCTGACACATTTTCTGCTAATCTCCATGATGCCAGATGATGCATCGTGGGATGATCATCACCATCTGTCCTCATTACTAGATTCCATTGAGGATAATATCAATGATGTGTATCTCCCCAATATCATTGAGTATTTTATGAATTTTGTTTCTATTCATGACGTCGATTCCAAAAAGAATCTCTCAAATATCAAAGACATGATACCTCTTAATATCTTTGTTAAATAGGATATTGTCAAAAATATACAAATTGGTCTATCTTTCTCTTCATCCGAAATTAAGACCTATAAAGTGCTATTTCAGGAGTTTCGAGATGTATTTACCTAGACCTATGAGGAGATGCTAGGTATGGAACCAAATATAGTGGTGAACAATATTGAAACATATCTTGATGCTAAACCGACATGACACCAACTCCATCCGGTCCATCCAAAGAAAGTTGTCGCGATAAAGAGTGAAGTTGAAAAACCTCTTCGTGCTAGTTTCATCTACCCAGTTCCTTTCAATGATTGGGTGTCAAATATTGTCCCTATCATGAAGAAATAGGGGACAATCTACGTATGGATCGATTATCGAGATCTACATCGCACTTGTCCAAAGGAAAATTACCCACCCTCGTTCATTGATCATATTTTTGATGACTGTGTCGGCTATGAAATCTATTTGTTCATGGATGGTTTCTTTGGATATAATAAAATCAACATTCTCCTAGTGGATAAACCTAAAATGAGATTTATCTTTCCCTGGGGTACATCTTCCTACCAGAATTTCCCATTTTCTTTAAATAATGTTGGGGCCATGTTTCAACAAGAAATGGTTTACACTTTTCATGACATTAAGCACATCATGTAGCCTTATTTGGAAGATCTCTGTGCTCATTCTGAATATTAGATTGATCAACCGATGCATCTTACGGCCATTTTATTATGGTGTAGACACTGTAATATTTGACTAAATCCATAGAAATGTGTTTTTTGCATTAATTAAAGTCAACTTCTTGGTTTTTTCATTTCAAAACATGGAGTTCATATCGATCCTGTGAAAGTATAGGAAATCATCGCTCTACATGTGCCTTCTTCTCTCGTTTAGCTTCAATGACTCCAAGGGAAGGATAACTTCCTCCGAAGCTTCATCCCTAATTATGCTGAGTTGACCAAAGGAATCACTCTCCTTCTCAATAAAGAACTTACCTTCCATTGGGAAAATGCTACTCAAAGGGTGTTTCATGCCTTGAGAGATGTATTGGTTCAGGCATATCTCTTATATCCCCTTGATTACCAGCACGACTATTTCCTATATCTTGTTGCTTCCATTTCTACTATAGTAATGGTATTGGTCAAGGAAGATGATGTAGGGATTCCAAGTTTATGATCGCAAGGCCCATGCTCCACCCTTTTCATTGCATTTTGTTATCTTCGTTGGTCCCTTTTTGAAATGGGGGATCGACCTCATGACATGTAAACCTCACTCATCTAGGGGGTATGGTTATATCATTGTCATTGTATATTATTTTACTAAATGGCCCGAGTCGATGCCTACATTTAACAACACTAGCGAAATGGCTGCATATTTCTTTTTCAATTAGGTTATCACATAGTTTGGAGTTTCACAAGCCATAGTTAGAGAACATGAAAATAATTTCTAGAATCATATGATTTCCAAACTAGCTACTAAGTTGGGACATTCCCATGAAATTTCCACTCCCTACTATACTTAGGCTAATGGAAAAGTTGAGGCTATCAATAAAGTTATCAAAAATATGCTTCAACATATGGTAGGGGTCCATAAGTCAGACAATAATTTTCTTATTTTTGTTGCCTTATGGGCATACCAAACCTCAGTTAGGACTGCCATCAGGTTTACACCCTATTGATGGTGTTGGACCTGCCAACATGTCAAGGGGATCTCCCCAATAAGAAGTCCCAATCATACCTCAGACCATTTGGTCTAGGAGTCCCAACAGTGGATCATAAGGTAATGCCTTGATGGTGGTGTCATATAGAGGCAAGTAGAATAACTCTGTCAGCAGCAAGGGTGTGACTGATGCAGTGAGTCAAGGAAGGTGTATGAGAGGTTCCAACACTTCGAAAGGGGAAGGAGGTGAAGGTGAGTTCCAGGTTTAAAGGGATTAGTCCCAACTTGGCTAGGAACACACAATACAAAGGACATGCACAACTTCTGGCAGAGCAATCCATTTAGATGCAACAATCACATCATACAATGTAACATAACATGTACAACACTCACAGATCAGTCTGAGATGAGTGTGATGATTGTTATAGCAAGGTTCAAGTGAAAGGTCTAACTGATATCTGGAAAAGAAGTCAACACAGACAGTGACAACACTAACAACACATGCAACACATTAACAACAATATTCATATAATTGCATGTGAATTAGTTTATACACAAGTACGTAAGTTCAACAACACATATCATTAAAGAAACCAAAGCAGTCTAACTACACTAACAACATATGCATGAAATTTTCTAGCACTTATTATATAAAGAAGTTTAAGTCACAATCACACAATACATCCATGTAAACCTACTAGCCTAATAGTGGAACATTACAGCCACATCTACCAGCTCCTCCAAAGATATGTACTAGCTCCGTGTAGTGGAGAAGCCAAGGCGCATTACAATACTATCCAAGCCTTCCTCAAAATAGTCTTAGTAGAAGCTTGGCTGACCAAAAGCCTATGCAATGAGTTATGAGGGACTATTTTTAGCAAAAGGTGGGGTGACCCTTGACATTCCCCTTTGTGATAGTTCAACTACCCTCATGACTCTTCACCTACTCTATGACTATTACATCCAACTATTGACACTTGACATTACTCAACATTACAATTCCATGTACTCATGTGAGACAACGTGGCTTGAGCAAGCCTTGCAAGACATCACTGACACTCGGTCCATTGTGGTGAGACCAACTCTTTGACATGCTTGTGATGGTGAAGCTGGTGAGCTGATGCCAAGCTTTGTCATTCATGATGGTGTGTATGCATGTCATGGTGATACCTTGCTGAAGAAAACTCTTTCCTCTGTTGCAACTAGTGCATTAGATCAACCCCTTCATCCAACTCATTTGCTAACATGCTCATGGTCTTCTTGGGTGTAGCTAAACTGGAAACACACTTATGCATAATGTCTACGTTGATCTTTAGTGTGTATTGGTGGTCATGTGCATCAACTTGCTGAAGTAAATGTTCAGCTTCAATTGGACTTACTTCTTGTCTTTGCCTTGGTGAGTGTGTTGAATGGGCTAGATTGTATGCATGCACACAATGACCTGCATGCTACTGAATCCCTTGTAGGAAATCAACAACATTTCTCACCATGTCTACTCTGTGTTAGCTACTGGGATGGATCTTTAACTTGTATGGGTGCAGCTTCATCCGTGAGTGTGCAATGCGCCCACTGACGTTCTTTATCCTACAGCAACTCATTCATCTATTTGTGTAGCTTCGTGTTCTTCCTTGAGTTACTGCTTCAACACATGCAACTCCTTCTTTGTTCCATTCTTTGTCTTTGCATGATCTTCATGTCACGTCGTCACCTCATAGTCAGAGTCTCTAGAGTTTCTTTCATCATCAATGGATCTACTTGAGCTTGCAACCTTGTTCCACCTCCATGTTGTCAACAACCCTCCTCTTGCATTTATTTCATTTGGTATGTAGTCTTCAGCTATTGTTCAAGACGCTACTCATTGTGATGTTTCCACCTGATTTCCTTGTCTATGAACAACTTGATGTCTTCATGAGTAGGCAAACTCATAGACACTTGATTGACTACATACCCAAGTGTGCTCTAAACAGTGTCCTCATCTCTTCTCTCCTGGAAACCATTGTACCTGTATTGTTGAGAGGGAGATGAACACCTGTGATACATAGAGAAATAGAAACATTGATAGCAAGCAATCTGTCAGTCAAAAACCAAAATGAATATGAGAACTAACTTGCAACATACTTGGCTAAATGATCATGAAGGTTGTACAATTTCAGCTAGGAGGTGTTATAGACATATTGGGGCACTTCAACACCAATCTTATATGTCGATAAAATAGGCCTCTTTAACCCCTAAAAGTGTTCTTTCATACCCTAAAGGATCATGGTAAATTGATTACATCACTCCCCAAAAGTTCCACCTGAAAAACCATCCAGAATTGGCCAAAACAGGACCATACTGACTGCTCCACTATCAGGGTGCGATGCATACTAACTCCTGCACTAGCCAGATGCGATGCATACTGATGAGGCCTTCTGTAGGGTGCGATGAGCGAGGATGGACAAATTTCTGAAACAATTTGCTAAGCGGATCCTCATGGAATCTTCTAGAAACTTCTCCTATGACACTTGCCTCTCTGAATTCACCCAGAGATGAGTAATAGATCCAAGAAATCTCCAAGTGGAACCAAAAACAGCAAGTGGAATGACACTAATCAAAACCCCAGAGATGACTCACACACTTGCACACATCTATAAATAGATCCCTCATCTGAGAGATCTGAAGGCTGGAATTTTGTAATTTGCAAGAAAGTGTTGATAGTTTTAGGTTGAGAAATAACATTTTATTGTTGGTGTGATCTTGCTTTTCATGAGGTGAAGAGGGCTTTGATGCTAGGAGGATGATGCTGGATCAGACAGTTGGGTTGTAATTCTCCCTTCTATTTAATAAAGTTCTTTGAGTTTTCTTCCATACAACTGTGCAATTGTGAATGTTATTATTTGTGAATGCCATTGTATGCTCATTGTATTTATGATTTTGTAATTCTTATGATATTATAGATCAAGATGCTTTGACGGTGTTTTGTTACTGTGTTTCTACAGGTATTCTCTAAGTGGGACAAGTAGGAGAGGAGTTGCAAGCTCTGTCAAAGGGGAGAGAGATCAAGAAAGGAGTCAAGCGGAAGAACCAGGTTGGTCCCTTTGGCTCTCTCTTATCTATCATACATAGAAGAAATCTCAAATTGCTTTGATTGTTTGTTTCTAGGATAGCTGCCAATCCTAGCGGGCAAGTCAATCGAAAAGACACTAATCTTCCTAGAAAAAAAGTGGCAACTCTGTTGGCAATCGAACAGATGTTTGTTTGTTATGATTGTTTGCTTTATAAATTATAGAGGGATCTTAAAATTAGCCAGATAGCCTTCGAACTACTCTTGCTCTGCAATTGCATAGTAGATGAATGTTGCTTTAGTCAATCTTTGGTTTAGTTTATGAATTGAACATTGACTTACAAAAATTATAGATGTTATTTTGGTAGCTTAGTAACCTCCCAAGATCATTCCTCTATACTTTTCTCTTTTTATCCATCATAGCTCAACTTAACTAACTGAAATCAGCTACCAGTTTGAGCCAAATCCCACCTCAGTTGTGCTCCCTGGCCCATCGCACTATCTATCACTGTCAACTAGTATGCATCACACTTCTGAAGTGTAGCAGGTGTGATTCATACTTGTTTCTATGAAGCCCAGGTGTGATGAATGACTGAGCCTATTTCCCCTCTTGGAATTTGGGCTTTTTGTCCTTGTATTCAGTTCTATTTAGTTGTTGTTTTTGTTATGAAAAGTACCTCATTACTAAAGCCTGCTTGCACTACATATATCAACCTCCATTGATTAGGATTAGTCAATGTTTCTATGTATTTTTCCATCATTTACAATCCTTTGTCGAAAATTTTCTTAAATCGATCTGTCATTTTGGTACAAAAAGTGTTGTAACTGTCGTTTTGTGTCAAAAAAAAAGAACTGTCATAAAGTCTTCCTTCTCTGAATAGTCAATTGAACTTTCTGTCATGTATTTGATTTTATTTGTTGATATTTGAAGTGTCAAAATCATTTTCTATTCGAAATTGGAAATTGTCATTTAGTTGCCCTTTCTATTTTGAAAAAGAAATTGTCGAAATGTCGCTTTGAAAGAAATATTTTAGATCTTTGCTATACTTAGTTTTCCTTTTTGGCATTTTTCACATTAATGGGAACGAAAAAACAAATACATGCATCTACATTTGCATTTATACTGTGTGTGAAAAATTATTTATGAAAAGTGCATTTAGTGTGTGCTCTTTGCTCTTTGTTTGAAAAAATCACAATTTTCTTTCCCTAGTAGCTAGGATTCTCATTGATCAAAATAAACAACGGTTGTTTATCATTGTAGATTGCATTTTTTGGAATTTCAAATCAACATCATGCAGTGAACCATTGAAAGGCAAACTTTTAAACAAGTTCAACTCTAAAATAAATCTTAATGAACCTAACAATGCTTTGGAACCTAACGCAACACATCTAGAGGTCTAGGCTAGAGACGTGTTCCGACGTCGTAAAATCTAGTAACTATCATTTTCATTGAAGGTTGGGTGAATCCTCCTCTTTGATACGACAAGTGCTAGCATGAACTTGTGCTCTCCATACCGTCACGTATATATTAGGAGACCACAATAGGCTTATATCATTTATCCATAGGAAGTCGTGTCTGTCACCCTGTCCATGCAATGCACTGAACACAACATTCATGAAGATTGATTGTCGTACATAAGTGCTTGGTAATTTGTCTTTAATTTATCACCAAGGTGTATATTGTAGTTTTGCGATTGGTTTGGTAATCCCTCTGTCTAGATTTCCAAAGTAGTCACTTTCGTTCCTTTTTGACTCCTTAAAAGAAAAGGTCCATCTAAACACTTGTCACTTAAGGCTCATTAAAAATCAAAGGGGACTAGAGTCATCTTTAGCTTTTTCTCGACTCTTAAAAATTGAAAAAGCAAAGTTGTGTCAAAGCGTCATTAAAATTTATTAAATTCAGAATAACATCCCTATTCCTTTGTTGATCTTAGTTTGAGATAATGGAGCCCACCAATCAAGGAATACCTTTTAAGGGGAATCCTAGTCCATTTTCTGTTTGGGGAAATATTGGTGCTCCGTATATGGCTACATTGTCCCTTCTGGGAATCACAATTGGCCTTCCAATCTAGCTTTTCTCAACCTCTGTCATTCAAAATACCGTAAGTCCTCAGTAATAGAATCAGCATCCAATCGATACTGAGGTTGACCCTTCACCTTCTTCATCGTTTGTTTCTCCCTCCCCTTCTTCCTCTTCACTTGGTGAAAATGGCAATTCTAGTAACAATGTGGCTGAGAGGAAGAAGAAAGGGAAGGAGAAGAAGAAGAAGAAGCTGATGCAACAAGGGGGCAACCATGCGGCATCTGGTGAAAATCCCCACACTAAACTTTCCAAACCTAGATCTCCATTCATAATTTTTAGAGGAGACCATTTTCATCGAGAATGTCGATGCATTCCTCGGATCTTGAGATAATGGTCCCCCCGTTCGCACCAATAGGTGTCATCAACCTCTTGTGATCATGTTGACAACACATCATCAACTGGTAATAGTGAAGTTTATGGACAGAAAGGAAAGGTCAAAATCCCATGTAGTTTATCTAAAGGGGACCATACCCTTCCCCGTTGTCCTTTTTTGTATGAAGCCAAAAGAGTCTTGCATAATCATCTTGCTTCACCGCATAGCCGTCCTGCTTGAAGATTGGGCACTTCAACCCCAATCTTATATGTTGATAAAATAGGGCTCTTTAACCCCTAAAATTGTTGTTTCATACCCTAAAGGATCATGGTCAACGGATTACATCATTCCCCAAAAGTTCCACCTAAAAAACCATCCAAAACTGGCCAAAACAGGACCATATTGACTGCTCCACTATTAGGGTGCGATGCATACTGACTCCTACACTAGCTAGGTGTGATGCATACTGATGAAGCCTTCTATAGAGTACGATGAGTGAGGATGGAAAAATGTCTGAGATAGTCTGCTAAGCAGATGCTCATGGAATCTTCTAAAAACTTCTCCTATGACACTTGCCTCTCTGAATTTGCCTAGGGATGAGTAAGAGATCCAAGAAATCTCTAAGTGGAACCAAAAACAACAAGTGGTATGACACTAATAAAAACCCTAGAGATGACTCACACACTTGCACACATCTATAAATGGATCCCTCATATGAGAGATCTCAAGGCTAGAATTTTTTAATTTGCAAGGAAGTGCTGATATTTTGAGGTTGAGAAAGAGCATTGTATTGTTGGTGTGATCTTGCTTTTCATGAGGTGAAGAACTTCTCCTATGACACTTTCCTCTCTGAATTCACCTAGAGATGAGTAAGAGATCCAAGAAATCTCCAAGTGGAACCAAAAATAACAAGTGGAATGACACTAATCAAAACCCTAGAGATGACTCACACACTTGCACACATCTATAAACGGATCCCTCATCTGAGAGATCTGAAGGCTAGAATTTTGTAATTTGCAAGGAAGTGTTATTTGTTTGAGGTTGAGAAAGAGCATTGTATTGTTGGTGTGATTTTGCTTTTCATGAGGTGAAGAGGGCTTTGATGCTGGGAGGGTGATGCTGGATCAGACAGTTGGGTTGTAATTCTCCCTTCTATTTAATAAAGTTCTTTGAGTTTTCTTCCATACAACTACACAATTGCGAATGTTATTATTTGTGAATGCCATTGTATGTTCATTTTATTTCTGATTCTATAATGTTTATGATATAATAGATCAAGATGCTTTGATGGTGTTATATTACTGTGTTTCTACAGGTATTCTCTAAGCGGGACAAGTAGGAGAGGAGTTATAAGCTCTATCAAAGGGGAGAGAGATCAAGGAAGGAGTCAAGTGGAAGATCCAGGTTGGTTCCTTTGGCTCTCTCTTATCTATCATACATAGAAGAAATCCCAAATTACTTTGATTGCTTGTTTCTAGGATAGTTTCCAATCTTAGAGGGCTAGTCGATCGAAAAGACACTAGTTTTCCCAGAAACAGGAGGTCGGGAGACCGACTACTAAGACTACTCAAGGCATAGTCTGGGCTGCTGGGAGACTAGTTGACTGCTGGAACTATGCAATGCATAGTCTAGTTTGGCTGCTGACTGCTAGGATTGCGCAATACCAACTGGGAAGGACTGCTGGCCTGGGGATAGATCTACATAATTTCTTGGGACAAGCAACCACTATCCTCTATAAATATGCAAAAAAATCTTGGAGACCAGTGTCAGGAAAGAATGTGAAAATCTACAAACAAAGGTGAGCCTTCCTTTCCCATATTACACAATGCAGCCTTGGTGAAGGCAGATCCTAGGCCAAGGTTGGTCCGACTCGCCGAAGGGAGACTAAAAACAAGTAAGTCAGTGAATGCATGGTGACACTGAGAGATAACAGAAGTGATTGGAAGTGCATGCAAAACATCAATGAAAGATTCATAAAACAAATCAACCTGCATGTGGGTGGGTAGTTCACCAATTGGGTGAAAGTGCATGAAAAATAGTTTCATGCATGCGACCACAGTGAGATAGCAACAAAAACCGAAACAGAACTAGGACAAGCTAGTATATATGTAAATGACAGCAATCATTGAAAGGAATCAAGTGAACAATACTCCTACAAGAAAAAACACAAAAAGCAACAGAATTGCAGCATGAGGCATGGGAGCGGGCTTACCCCAAAACAACTGAGTTGAATGTGCCGACTACTCCTAGATGTGATGTGGGATGGCAAAGCTTCAAGGTTGATGTGAGGAATGAGCTTTGTAGCATCCAGTTGATGAGTTTTGATAACATCAAGGTTGTGACATGCATGCCACGAATCTAGGGGAAGTGACACCTGGTGGGAGGTTCAAGATTTGCTCCTTGCATGTAACCTCCAATTGCTAAACATAGATCCCTGAAACAAGGGATGCCTTTGCATGTTTCCTTCAGAGAAGTAGCCCATGCATGCAAGTTTTTTTTTCTCAGTCCTGGAGGGAACCGGTCAACTCAGTTGCACATGCAAGAGACTGCTTGACTATTGGAGAAAAATGGGCATTTCTAGTTGGGAGTTGGGCTCAGTACCCAAGACACTTGCGCAATTTCTGGGAAGAGAAGCTTACTGCTACCGATATTTGTAAAAATCCTAGGATGAACAACTTGCTGCTGAGAAAATTTGTGCAAATCCTGCTGGGATGGTTGGCTGGCTAGATTATGCAATCTTGGAGCCCAGCAAGCTATCAGAGAAGATTGTGCAACTCTTGGAAGGAAGGCTAGTTGACATCAAGAAATGCGCAACTTTCAAGGGGAACCTACTCAACCTGCATTTGGACCAAGTCCGGGTGAACAACTTGCGAGGGTAATGGATCAAGCTGTGACTTACAAGCTGCCTTTGTGGAAAAAATACACTGAAGCTTATGAACTTGGTGAAGCAAGACAAGCTACTGTGAAGGTTGGAAGGGAGGCTCCAAAATGAAGCTAAGGAAAAATTTTGGAGGGTGACTGTAGCCAATACAACACATGGTGACACACTAGTAGAACTCCAGCTCTCTAAATGGACCTTGTTCGTGAAAAGCAAGTCTAACACCTCCGATAGCATTGTTTAGTTCTTATCTCATCTTGGTTTCACACTAGCTTGATTGTAAGATGTAGCATCTACCAAGCCCTTAGTCTATTGACACACATTCCAAGCCAAGGCAACATAGTTGTTTCGATTAGGATTGAAGGGTTTATAGGTGCACAAACAGTATAGCCGCTAGAGTCTTAGTTTTATCTCTAGTGTTGCTCCATTGCTAATAGGCCTGGTCAGTACCCCAGCAAAGTCACATAGGCACACAAGCATGGCTCTACTGCCAGTGAGCCTCGTCAATACCCTAGTGGAGTTACTTGCATCACCTCCCTACGTAGGAAGCCTTTCTCTTATTTCACCTTATTCATTTTTCATTTTCAAAATTTTCACTTTTCTTTATTTTCCACTGTGCATAATAGTTATTCATTTTAGAGGCGGAAGAGGGATCCCAACTTATTGAGAGCAGAAAATTTTGTTCTAGCAGAGAAGTAGTTTATTGTATCTCTGATGTGCCTGTTAAGGTTTTACCCCTTACCTTACTCCACTTTGACTGAGCTGACAAGGGTTAACCCGAAAAAGAAAACGGCTAGAGAAGGTGACACTAGTTAGCACGCAAGCATTGTGTTTACACCAAGGTTCACTTCGAATAGTATGTATTTTCCTTCAACATATCATGGAATAAAAGTGATAAGCTCATCAAGCAAAAAAACAAGAAAATGAAGCACGCAAGCAAACAAACATGCACAAAAACAGATGAAAGCAAATAGTACTTCTACTCCTACACTAACAGTACATGGGCCTGATCACATGAAGTGATACCTTCAATGTAGCCACTAGTGCATCGGTAGACCAATGTTGGTGAAGGCTTGGTCTGTGAGCAACCTAGTTGTGAGAACCAACAAGCAAGAAAGATATAAAAATGAATACAACCACACTTCTTGATTCAAAGAGCCCACTGTACATAAGTGAGTGCATGTGCTTGACAGGAAGTCTGTGGACTTATCATGTTGTTGTGTTACACTACGTACAACATTTAAGCATAAGCACACTCTTGACTATGACATGCAAACAAATGAAAGAAACAAATATAACTTACATCATGCACGAGTGCTTGCAAATGTAAGACTCCTCCAATGCATGAGCAATGGGATCGTGTAGTTCGAGTGGAGGAACTAAAATCTGAGTGTTAGATTGATCTTGAGTACATACAGATGAGTGATGAGGAGCATTGAGTGTTCGAACACTTTCCTGATTGGAAGCAAAACCAACCTCAGGACAATGAGTGCCTGACATAACCATCAGCTCAGGCTCAAGTGCCTTGATGGTTTGTGTGGTTTTGACTTCGTTGATAGATGGATCTTTGTAGACCAATGGCTTAGACAGATTAAGAATGAGTGAATCAAAATCATGATAGGATGATGAGGTGAAGAGATCATGACAACCAAGATCATAAAATTCAGGATGTTGGTCAGCATCCTCATGGTTTCATGAATCACACAGAGGGGTAGATGAGGAGGAAGGATGTTCACCCTCTATGTTTCCAAAAAAAGCAGATGAAAGATCCAGTGGATTTCCAGTGAATGATTGGTCCTCTCCATTGTTGGATGATGGTCTAACATATGGTGTGTCCTACAAAAGATCAACAATGCGTGCATCTGTGGATGAAAACACACATGCGAAATCATGCATGACAGGTTCACCAATGATATTAGGAAAGAGCGGAGGGGGCTCGGATGGACATCAAAGAAAAGAATGCATATGAGAACTTGAAGGACTCTCAACCAAATCTATGAAAAAACCAAGTGGAGTGATGTTGATAGAGTTTGAAGAATGAACAGGTGTGTGAGCATGATCCTCAACATCACTGGGAAGTGGTGGAGCTGTTGAATGGGAGGGAGGTAGATAGTCAGTTGAGATACTACCCACTCCCACATGATTTTGCACAGTTCCATCAATGAAGAATGTTGAGAAAGGCTTGATATCAAGATTCCTCTTGGGACAGGTAGATTTCTTAAGGAAATACTCAAATCGGTAAGATAAGAAAACTCCATCTGGCTACACGGAGCTTGAAACTGCCAGTCACAGAAGCACTGCCAAAAATCAATAATGGATTCATGCAGAGCCCTTCGCTACTATAACAGTCTCTGATCAAGATAGCCTGGATCAAAATGATAGAATGTGTCTTCAATGAGATCACAGAAGTGCTCAAATGAGTGCACGAAGTCAGCTAGTAGGCTGAGAACCCAGCAAAATGGAGATTCGCGAAGTGTATATGTAAGCAAAAAATTGAATTATTCGCTAGAAAATTCATCTTCCTAATAAATCATGAAAATAAAGTTATATAAGTGCTCAGGCAAGGTCACTTGGCCTTCACCATCATACGTGTGAGTGGACAAGGGATCGAAAAGCTTCCCCAAGATGGAGACATCGTCATGATTCAAAAAACACCTCCAGGGAAGAAGAGTGCAAAACTGCATGAAAGATATGCAAAGGTTCAAAACTAGATGAGATGACATAGCTTGTCATCAAGTCCTCCTTCTAGCGCCAGAAATGTTGACGGTGTTGGACCCGCCAACATGTCAAGGGGATCTCCCCGATAAGAAGTCACAATTAGAGCTCAAATTGTTTGGTGTAGGAGTCTTAGTAGTGGGTCATAAGGTAATGCCTTGACCACAATGTCGCACAGTGGCAAGTAGAATAACTTTGTCAGCAGCAAGGGTGTGACTAATGCAGTGAGTCAAGGAAGGTGTATGAGAGGTTCCAACACTTCAAAAGGGGAATGAGGTGAAGGGGATTTCCAGATTGAAAGGGATCAGTCCTAACTCGACTAGGAAAACACAACACTAAGGACGTGCATAGCTTCTAATGGAGCAGTCCCCTCAGATGTGACAGTCACATCATACAAGGTAAGATAAAACATACAACACTCATGGATCAGTATGAGACGAGCATGATGGTTGTTATAGAAAGGTTCAAGTGAAAGGTTTTTCTGATGTCCGATAGAGCAATTGACATGGATAGTGACATCATTTACAACATATGAAACACATTAACAACAAGATTCATATAATTGGATGTGAATCAGTTCATACATAAGTATGTAAGTTCAAAAACACATATCATTAAAGCAACCGGAGCAATCCAACTACAATAACAACATATGCATGAAAATGCGTTAGCTCTTATTATATAAAGAAGTGCAAGTCACAATCATACAATAAATCCATGTAAACCTGCTAGCCCCAATAGTGTAATGTTGCGCCCACATCTGCCTACTCCTCCAAAAAGATGTATTATCTCCATGCAGTGGAGAAGCCAAGGTGCATTACAATACTACCCAATCCTTCTTCAAAATAGTCTTAGTAGAAGCTTGGCTGACCAAAAGCCTATAAAATAAGTTATGAGAGACTATTTATAGAAAAGAGTGGGGTGACCCTTGACATTCCTCTTTGTGATAGTTCAACTACCCTCATGATTCTTCACCTACTCTATGAATATTACATCAAACTATTGACACTTGACTTACACTTGACATGACTCAACATTACAATGCACATGTACTCATGTGATACAGCATGGCTTGAGCATGCCTTGCAAGACATCACTGACACTCAGTGTGTTCTGGTGAGACCAACTCTTTGAAATGCTTGTGATGGTGACGCTGGTGAGCTGATGCCAAACTTGGTCATCTATGATGGTGTGTATGCACCTCATGGTGACATCTTGCTGAAACAAACTCTTACCTCCATTGCAACCAGTTCATTGGTTTGGCCCCTTCATCTAACTCGTCTACTAACATGATCATGGTCTTCTTGGGTGCAGCTGAACCGGAAACACATTGATGCATAGCATCCGTACTGATCTTTAAGTGTGTGCTGGTGATCACGCACATCAACTTGTCAAAGTACATGTTCAACTCTATTTCGACTTTCTTCTTGTCTTCGCCTTGGTGAGTGTGTTGAATGGGTTGGATTGCATGTGTGTGCACAATGACATGCATGCTGATGAATCCCTTGAATGCAATCGCCAACACTACTCACATTGTCTACTCCATGTGAGCTACTGGGATGGATATTTAACTTGTACGAGCACAATTTCATCCATGAGTGCATGGTTCACTCACTGATGTTCCTGATCCTGCTGCAACTCATTCGTCTATCTATGTAGCTCGACATACTTCCTTGGGTTCCTGCTTCAGCACATGCAACTCCTTCTTCATTCCATTCTCTGTCTTCGCATGATCTTCATGTTGCTTTCATCATCAATGGATCTACCTGAGATTGCAACCTTGTTCTGCCTCCGTGTTGTCAACAACCCTCCTCTTGCATTCATTTCATTTGGTATGTTGTCTTCGGCTCTTGTTCATGATGCTTCTCACTATGATGATATTGCATGATGTCCTTGCCTATGGATAACTTGATGTCTTTAGGATTAGGCAAGCTCATAGACACTTCATTGACTACATCCCCAAGTGTGCTCTAAACAGTGTCCTTGTCTCTGCTCCCCTGGAAACCATTGTACCTGTAATTCTAAGAGGTAGATGAACACTTACGATACTTGGAGACATGGGAACACTCATAGCAACAAATCTATTGGTCGAAAACCAAAATGAACATTAGAACTGACTTGCAACATACCTGGGTGAATGATCGTGAAGGTTACGCAATTTCGGCTAGGAGGTCGGGAGACTGACTGCCAAGACTGCTCAAGGCACAGTCTAGGATACAGGAAGATTGGTTGACTATTGGAACTGCACAATGCATAGTCCAGTCTAGCTGCTGACTACTGAGATTGGGCAATGCACAATTCTAGCTAGGAAGGACTGCTAGCCTAGGGACAGATCTGCATACTTTCTTTGGCCAAGCAGCCACTGTCCTCCAGAAATGCACAAAACAATCTTGGAGGCTAGTAGTGGGCAGGAATACGAAAATCTTGAGAGGGAGGTGAACCTTCCTTTCCTAGATTGCACAATGTAGCCTTGGTGAAGGCAGAGCTCAAGCCAAGGTTGGCCCGACTCAGCGAAGGGCGACTGAAAGTAAGTAATTTAGTGAATGCATGGTGACACTAAGTGATAGAAAAAGTGATTAACATTGCATGCAAAACATGAATGAAATATTCAACAAACAGATCAACCAGCATGTGGGTGAGGCAGTTCGCCAGTTGGGGGAATGTTTGTGCAAAACAGTTTCATGCATGCGATAGTAGTGAGATAGCAACAAAAACCGAAATAGAGATAAGACAATCTAGTATATATGTAAATGACAAAAAGAATTCAAAGAAATCAAGAAAACAATACTCCTACAAGAAAAAACATAAAAAGTGACAGAAATGCAGCACAAGGCATGGGAAGCGGGCTTACCCAAAAATAGTTGAGCTGAATGTGCTGACCGCTCCTAGATGTGATGTGGGATGTTAGAGCTGGAAGGTTGATGTGAGGAATGAGCTTTGTAGCATCTGGTTGATGAGTTTTGATAACATCAAGGTTGTGATGCACATGCCATGAATCTAGGGGAAGCAACACTTGGGAGGTTTTCATAATTGCTCCTTTCATGTAACCTCAAACTGCTAAACATAGATCCCTAAAACAAAGTATGCCTTTGCATGCTACCTTGGTAGAAGCATCCCATGCATAAAATTCTTCTTTTCTTAGTCCCGTAGGCAACCGGTCAAATCAGTTGCACATGCAAGAGAATACTCAACTGTTGGAGAATAATGTGCATTTCTGGATAGAAGCTGGGCTAGCTGCCGAGGAGATTTGCACAATTTCTAGGCAAAGTAGCTGACTGCTACCTAGATTTACATAAATCCTTAGTTGAATAGCCTACTACTAGTAAAATTTGCGCAAATTCTACTTGGAGGGTTGGCTGGTAGGATTTCACAATCTTGGAGCCTAGCAGACTATCAGAAAGGATTGCACAATTCCTGGAGGGAAGGGTGGTTTCCCTCCAAAAATGCACAATTTTCAAGAGGAAGCTTCTCAGCCTGTACCTAGACCAAGACTGGGTGAAACACCTCTAAGGGGAATGGATCAAGCTGTGACTGACAGGCTTCCTTTGTGCAAGAAAGACACTGAACCTTGCGATCATGACGAAGCAAGGCAAGCTGCTGTGAAGGTTGGAAGGGAGGATCCAAAACTAGGCTAAGGGAAAATTTTGGAGGGTTTTTGTAGCAGCTACAACACACCCTTTCAATTGGTTTATGGTATGGAATAAATCCTTCCAATCGAATGTGAGATTCTATCACTAAAACTAGTTGTACATATTCTTCCTACCACTTCTCTATAAGAGGAATGTATTTTATAGATGACCTATTTATATGAGACACAATGTGGTGTTGCTTTAGCTAATGAAGCTCATAAAAGGTGTATCAAGGTGCAATACAACAAAAGTGTCAAGGTTTGTGTCTTCTCGAAAGGAGACCTTGTTCTTTTATATGATAAAGAATATGATAACTTAGGATCAGGATAGTTGCAACCTATGTGGTTGGGCCCACATATTTTCAAGAATGTTCTTACTAAAGGGGCCTATGATTTAGTCAATTTTGATGGAGTTCCACTAGCACAACTAGAAATGTGATGTACCTATAGAAATACTATGCTTGATCTCATGCATAGTACACTATGTACATACTGTATATAGGTGTGTTGAGTGTGTTCGTAGTGTGTTTATTCAAATTTTTCTTTGGCTTCTGTTGATCCATTTGACGTTTAGTTTGCAGATGTCAACATCCCTTGAAACATATTTTGGTTATGCTAATGGTGCTATTCGTAGTACTCAGAACCTATCCTCTATATCATGGGCTATATTTGCTCAAAATGGTGAGTTAGTGAGTCTATAAGGGATTTTTATCGGTCACTCTACCAACAACATCGTTGAGTATAGCATAGTGGTTGAGCTATTGTTCGATGCTATTTCACATGGTATCTCTGGTTTAGTCATTAGAATTGACTAAAAGCTCTTGGCACTACAACCCACTAATTTTTACTCGATTAGAAGTCCTACCATCCTTCGCATGTTCTTAAGGTTTCACCTTCTAGAAAGACACTTTGATTTCATACAATATGAACATATTTCTAGAAATCTAAACACATTGACACATGTGCCTTTTAATTGTGTTTCATATAGACATTTGCAAAAAATGTAAATAAGGTTTAATACACATCATATCTATTGAAACAATAATAGGAACATGGAAACATTATATAATATATATATATATAAAGTTTTTTTTTTTTACAAAATTTTTGCCCGAGACGCATATGGCCACATGACCCATATAAAAACTACATGGGAATATCTAAGTAGACTAATCAAAGTCCTCATTATAACATGCCAATCCATAAGCTACCTTGCACAGTGGTTGAATAATATGACTAGGTCCTCCACCAATTTGTTCTTGAACTCGTATCAGAATCTAGTCAATCACAATCTCATCTATCGCATGTGTCAACCTCTCCATGTGGCACTCCACCTTTGTTAGGATATTAGCTATATTTGGATCATATAGGACATCCCATCCTACTGCAACACTCTGTATTAGTTCTACTACCTCCTGTAACTGTTCTCCTACATGATGGAGATATGAAGCACCTATAGGTCGAGCAAGCCCAATATCTGCATGAACAAATCAATAGTTTAGTCTCAAAAACATTAAAAACACAAACAAGTAAAACTTCAAAAAATTCAAATGGTTGAAATATCTTACTTGTAATACCCCAATGCTCACCCTTAGGAACCACGAGCTTAGGTTCATCAACAAAATCCATCCCTGCATACAGATAATCATTTGTCATAATGAATTGTCTACATAGCCATTCAAAGAAGGCTTGTGAGAAACTCATTTCCAATGGACCTGCATGTTAGGACATATGACATATCCACATCCTCATCTGTGGAACCGTTGGATCAATGGGCTCGAGTGTAATCTACTAAGGTTGTAGCAATGGAACCCGCTCTAGAGCAAAAGAGACCAAGATGGAATTATAGCCAAAGTTTTTCAACTTTACATCTCTTTCTTTAGATAATTGTTCCTTCATATTGACCAACACACCCTCATCCCAATTGAAGATTGTTGACTCCAAGCACTCCACACCATACTACGTGTATGACCTATTCGCTAAATGAAGTGTTTATCTACCTACCAATCTAGAAATGATGAATAAGATCGTTCTTAAAGGAAAATGGGTTACATATTTTATGCTAATTTTTCCATCCTTAGTTGGCTTGGCTCAAGGTCCCTAATAAGTACCAACATAATATTTCACCGTTTCTCCACCCCTTCTTCCACCGAAGAGAGGGATGGGGGCACCTCTCATGGATAAACCTATTAGAAGATATATGTCCTTTATCATTATCTTTAGTAGATGTTCCCCAAATCTGAATGTTTGTGCTTGTACATCCCATGAATGAAAAAGATACCCTATTAATTCCATCTACTACATCATATCAGGAAACTAGAAGAATTTTAAAAATCCACAGTTTTTCAGTTCCTTGATAGTAGCAGGTTCATTATATGCATTCAAATCTTTTTCTTCGTGTTCTCTTTCTTTCTAGGTAAATGCCATTTTGTGCTAATAAAGACCTGAAACATCAAGAAGATACTCATTAGGATCCATTCCATGTAAGAAAAAAAAAAAAAAATTGAAGGGAAATTGGTAAACAAACTTTTGATTTGCACCCAATGTGCCCCCATAAGGAGAGACAATGTGTTGCATGCTTCCTTGCAGTGTAAATTCACTTAGGTGTCACACACCTTTCGACTATATGGGGATGTGTTGATCGTAAGGCGGGTTATTTGAATCACAATGACCTAAAAAACACCAATAGTTGCATGAAAACACCAAATGAAACCATGAAATGAAAGAGAAAGGTCTTAGCTCTTACCTGGAAGTGAAATTTCTTAAAACAAGCCACCTGATTGAGCACAATCAGCTACAAAAGATCGACAGAAAAACTACTCATAACTCTCATTGTTGATGTTAAATGTGAAATGGTAAAGATGAATAAGCATTTTGAATATTTATGGTTGTTTCTTCCATTATTTTATTCATATTTAATGTCTTGACCAAGTTACAACCCCTTTTTACCATAAAATAAGTAATCGTTAGGGGAATTATGAGGTCTAAAATGGGCCTCCCAAGGAAATTATAAAATAATAGTGGAAATAATAAAATAAGATTAGATTCATCAAATTTTAGAGGGAAAATATTAAAAAAAAAATCAACTTGTATTTTCAACTTATCTCCCTCTCAATTTACTCAAAATTCCAGTGGAAACACTCATTGGATGTAGATTTTGATTCCTCATCGAAAGAGTACCCATCTTGCATACATTCGATGGACCTTACTACACAAAAAATGAGAAATACATGAAAAAAGTGATTGCAATCATGTTTTTTCATGTACTTCTTATTTTTCATTTAGTAGGGTCCATCAAAAGTATGCAACTTGGGTACTCCTTGGATGAGGAATTAAAGTTTGCATCCGACGAGTACTCCCACTTGAAACTGAGTAAAACATTAGGAGATAAGTTGAAAATATGAGTTGAAAAAGTAGTTATTTTATTAGTTTTTTAATCATACTATTTTACAACAAAAATAGTGAATGATCCCCCATGGTTGACATCATCATCTTTAATCCTATTGGTTATTGTAAAGTTTATTTTGGTTGTGCATTTTTCTTAGGAGGCCCATTTTAGACCTCAAAATTCCCCTAATGTTTAATCCCTTTTGTGATTCTTTGAGAAAGTTGACAATTGTTTGAAGGATTTTCTCGTGTTCTGAACAGATAATTTTGACTGAGGAAAACACTTTTATCACTTTTTCAGGCTCTGTAAACTCACAAAAAGGGAACCCCCTGGAGTCCTCTTTCATCTCTTTTCAAACTCTGAAAATATGAAAATATTGTCGAGCACTTCTATTTTAAAATTCCTTAAAGTAAATGAAAATATATCTACTTATTATGAGTTTAACCCTTTTCCGGACTAAGATAGACTACTTACAAAAAAGGAATACCTCAGTCGAACATGGCAAGATGTTCTCTTGGGCATTATATCTTCCTTTTTGGACCTAAGAGACTATCTACGAAAAGGAACATCTTGAGTTTTCTTTTTCGCCTCTTTTTCAAACTATCTAAACCTGAAAAACATGTCGATTTTTCACCTTCTCTAGAATTGTAAAAACATTAAATAGTGATGGACTCATCGTTCATGATGGGACCGAACCACTTCTTCTTGGGTTCATTAAATATTCTCATACGGATTCATCCCAAATATGAACTTATAGATTAAGCATATGTTATTCTCCTCAAGCTTGTTAAAAAATAATGAGGTACTAACCAGTATGGTTGGGTAAATTTGGAAAACAAGGTACTCCATTTGTTAATGGAAGTGAATCACTCTTGAACATGACACTCTTTCACTTTATCTCCATGGCTATTGGGTTGGGAAATATGCTTTTTTTTTGTTTATCATACCATTTCAAAGCCTCTGTTTTGGTTTTCAGTCAATGCTACCAACTCCATTCAGTGTCGTTGATGTGTTCAACAGAAGTCCTTTAGTAAATATCTTCTACATTAATCTTAAGCCTTCATTCTGTAGAAATTTCACATGTAGAAGAAGCCGATATATGCAATGTCCTAAAGCATAATACTTGTTCTACTTCTACAAAACATTAAGCGGAAGCATAATCGAATTCATGAGCAACATCAAGTAGAAACATGCATAACTGATCAAGAGAAATAATCACACATAACACAAGATA
>APFE031633047.1:15740-69627 GCA_000404065.3 Pinus taeda | reverse complement strand
AACCCCAACCATGTATTATCAATCAAGTGGAAATCCTCTTCACAATACAAAAAGAATTAGCTCTCAAGCTATTCAGTTCTCAATTAGCTATGAAGATATGTCTCATGAACCAACCAAGCCCTATTTATATAGGCTTTCCCTATGGACCTTACATAGTTTGCTTATCAAATAATAGCAAAAACAAATGCTATTAGTTCCAACATACCAAAAACAACCAATGGTCCAACTATGTATTCCTTGAGAACACTAGTTCCTCAACCATGCAAAAACTACCTACCAGAAATAGTTAAGCATCTAATTGTACACTGTCCCACATCTGATCTCAACCAGGTCTCTGACAGAACTGACATGCAATAGTTATCCATGAGTGAATCCTCAGTTATCTAAAATAATAGTTGTCACATGCATGCAAGCATTAACAGACTATATTTTATTATTTTAACAACTTGTTAAAATAGTCTAAGTAGACTTGACTGGTTAGAACTAAGTCAACTGATTCTCTCATTATAGAACCCATACTTATTCCCTCAATTAGTGGAGGAAATTAAGGATAAATTCCTCAAGCAGTGGGACAACTCATGTGCATGCTCACAAAGACTTTAAATTCGAATTTCCTTAACTAATTAACTCAACTGAATTAATTAATTAATATTTCAGACTGCTGTTAAGAAAAAAATTAATTTTACTTCCTACAGATAGACTAGGGACTGCTATAAATAGGAAGGGACCCAGAAATGCTATTTTTATAACTTTCTTTTTTTAGCAGTTTTACCTCTCACCCAATGTGGCCAATGACCTCACTAGCGAAACTGCTATTTTTAGACATGTTATTTTTAGCATGTCTATTTTTAGCACAATCTAAACTTAACATTTCTTGTTGCACATTTTTCAACACATTCCATGTCTACCTTTCCTAATCCAATTTGGTATCAAGATCATTCTATCAAATCACCATACCTATTTTGTGTTGTTGATGGGGGATACATCAAGGCCCTCCTATGACAACTCGCTTCTGGTCGCCATCATCTCATTATCCAAGAAGTTGACTTAGAAACACTCCTTTGATACCTTGGTGCCTGCATACATCAATGGCAAGTTTGCTCACTCACGGAGACAAATTTTCATCATTGTTCTTTGACCAAAATATTATGTGTGGTGTTTGACATCAACTCATTTATTCACACCACACATATTATACTATAATACCTTGACAGCCATTAACATCATCAGTGGTTTCTCTTATGTTTGTTAATGGCTTACATCATTGGTTGGTAATCAAATAGTGTCTACCATGTTGGACCTCACCTCATCGATTCACATGGTTACATTCATACATTGGTTGTTTGTGTGAATGAGATAGAAGACCCCATATATAGTTTCATCCATTCGGACTATGATTTCAGGAGTAATACAAAATCATAACGTATGATGGTTATGATTGTACACACAATCATCTAGTCATGAGTCCACCATTTTTCATTTTTGGATGTCTATTTTGATCATTATACATGTAAAGTTAGCTTATGTGTTGAGCGTAGGTATGCCTCCCTCAACGAAGATATCATGATGTAAATGTATTGTAACAAATGATGATCTCGCCAGTCGTTGTTGATCCTCACCTGTCACAAGGTAAAACACTTCAATCATTAGTTGCTATTTCTAACTTTGTGCTTTAGGAGGAAATATGTTATCGGCCAGTTTGTCACATCTGGTCAATAGGCCTTCAAACAATATCATTCACATACTTTGAACACTTTGTCATCCTCCCTGCACAAATCCCTAAGTATGACTCTCTCATATCCCTGAGTTTCTACCTGAAACTACATCATTTCAATCGTTTTTAGGACCAACACACCCTGGCGCCTCATTGGCCAACATTGACTACCAAGTTGTCCTACTATGGACCTACATTGATCACCAACAAGTTTCTAAGTCTTGGGGGTGTGTGTTGATTCTAGAAAATTTGGAAAACAAAAAATAATCCCAAAGCTTCCTCTTCTAAAAGCTTCCAAGGTCTATTGTAATTAATTACCTTGGATCAAAGCCTCAAATCCTATCTTGTCCTATCTTGTAGTTTTTATCCCTTATCCCATGAGTTCATCCTCCCATCAAGAGTGGATCTCAAACGCAAATTGGTAAAATGATACAAATTCATGAACTACCTCCCCCATCAACATATTTACAACCATCCATAGGAAACGGGTTGGATTTTAGAGATAGATTGTACCCTTATGTTGCTGATGTGAGAGATATTATTCCATGCGTTAGGGTGACTAAAGGTGCAATTTGTGCCAAGGAAAGGACAAGTCAACTTGGAGGAGCTCTTCTACAATATCAACACCTGGTTTTTGTTGTAACTCACTAATTTTCTATTAATGAAAAGCGTTCTTTGTTTTCCTATATATGATGTTATGATTTCATGTACTTCAATACCATGTTGATCTATTGAATGAATTTATTAGATGATGTTGCATAGGTCCCATAGATCTTTGGCTTGTGTTGTCTAATTGTGAAGATTATAATTTTAGCTATTGAAGCTAGGGTTGGAGCATACAAACCAAGGAAGGAGTGAAGCATGCGTTAGATTCTAGGTAGGATTCATCCAATTATCTATTTACTTTAAAGAAAATATCTGCTTGTTTGTCTTTTTTTCTATGTAAGTCCACGATGACTAGGGAATATACTTATGTCTACAGTTATAGATTCTGTATAACAATAGGGGCTTAGTGAACATCCACGGTTTCCTGTGGCTACGAAGAGCTCAGAATATGGAAACATTAGATTGGACGAATAGTTTGGATGTTGATGAAGCCAAGTCCTACTTTGAAAAATATGTAACAACGTGGAATCCATGTGACATTAGGGGACTTTTAAGGTCTAAAATGGGCCTCCTAAGAAAAATGTACAAAGAAAGTAAAATTTATAAGAACCAATAGGATTCAAGATGATGAGGTCAACCATGGGGGATGATTCACCATTTTTGTGGTAAAAAAGTAAAAATAATAAAAAATAATAAAATAATAAATCTACCTTTTCAACTCATATTTTCAAGTTGTCTCCCTAAGGTTTTACTGAAATTTCGAGTAGAAGTATTCGTTGGATGCAAAATTTAATTCCTCATCCAAGGAGTACCCATGTTTCCTATTTTTGATGGACCTTGCTACACGAAAAATGAGAAATACATTAAAAAACATGAGCAAACATGTTTTTCATGTATTTCTCAGTTTTTGTCTAGTAGAGTCCATCGAAAGTATGCAATATGGGTATTCCTTGGATGAGGAATCAAATTCTACATCAAACGAGTTTCACCACTCGAAATTTGGGTAAACTTGTAGGGAGATAAGTTGAAAATATGAGTTGAAAAAATAGTTTTTCCTTTTTTTTCCCTCTAAAATTTGATGATGTAATCTAATATTATTTTATTATTTCCACTATTGTTTTATAATTTCCTGGGGAGGCCCATTTTATACCTCAAAATTACCCTAATGCATACACCATCATAATGTGATGGTTCCTCAAAATGTTAATGATGACCCATGCCTTTTGAAAAGATTGCAAATTTTTCCATGAAATCCTAATGAATATTATGAGCATTTGGTCAACAAAGTGCAAAAACACACAAAATGCAGTGTTGATTTTGTTTACAAAAAAAGAAGTCTATCCTTTCATCCCATTATGATTCTCCATCAAAGGTGCGTCCTAATTCTATAATGTACATAGATGAAAAAAGGAGGAAGAAATATGAAGCAACACAAAATGATGATAGTTTGAATGTCCACAATGCTGACCTTCTCACTATGTGGCAAGCAAATGTTGATTATCAAGCAGCTTTTTCTCAACATTTTGTGTTGAAATATATTGCAAAATATGTTTCGAAGTAAGAAATAAGGTCTAAATGTTATCATGAGATGTTGACAAGGGCTGCAAGTGCAGGTGGATTTGATGCTCTAGCACTGTTTGCATATAGGAGGTTTGTTGTAGAGACTTGTTGAGTGAGACATTAGTGCACAAGGAACATGCCATTGTTGCTAAAGCTACCTCTTGTTATGTACAATGGAAATTTATTGCATTGAATTTTGGAAAGAAAGTGTCGCATAAACTGAGGCTGCAGTCTGACAAAATTTCATGCGAGAATAATTTTGTCGAGCTATAAAATCACCCAGAATTCTTGGAGAATTTCTGTCTGATAGAGATAGTGAGATCATGGAGCTATGATACAAAGCAAAGGAAGAAGCCACGAAAACCACATAATGTACATTTTATTCATCATGTCTGCCCACATTTATACGTTATTCCAAATGAGAGGTCTGTTAAACACACATGGGCAACAAGAATAATTTGAAAGATAAAACATGAGAGTACATTTTTTAGTAATAAGTGATATACATTTAAAGTACATATTGTGACCGTTGGGTTCCACATCCCAAGGTCTCTTGGACTCCTTTTGTCTATTTGGCTTCCACACTAACCCATTGAGGATTAGATGTCCAACATTCCCCCCCTTAATCCGAAGGGTTATGTATGAGTCCAAGAAGAGAGCTATAATACAAAATGTGCAAAAAATACATGGCAGCACAAGGTTGAATGTGCTCTCTAAAATGTTGGTATAAATGGTGGTGGTTTAAGGATAACCACCAACAATGGAACGCTTAGTGCAGTTCCTAGAACTCTTCCAAAACTAGCAAGAAGTTGAAGTCTTCTGCTAGAGGAAGTGCTCCTATTGCTTTGAAGAGGGAAACCTTCAACCATAAAAGGGAGGTCTCACCCTGCATAAAAGGGAGAACTTCAACCTAAAAAGGAAGTCTCAACCTATGATGGTTTAAGGATGACCAACAACTCTGGAATGCTTAATACAATTCCTGGAACTCTTCCAAAGCTGGTGAGAAGATGAAGTCTTCTGCTAGAGGAAGTGTTCTCAATTTTGTTCTTGGAATTATTTCAAAGCTGGCAAGAAGTTGAAGTCTTCTGCTAGAGGAAGTGTCCCAAATTACCAAGTGATGGCATGCTTAGGGGCATCTTTGTTTCTGGCTATAACTCTGAATCTGGTATGGTAGGTTGTGGCTCAGGCTTGCCTGATGTGGCTTTGAAGCTTGTAGATGACCATCATTTCCCCCCTATCAGATACAAGGCGAGATGATGGAGAAAACTCAACTACAAGACTGTTCAATACTCTATAACAAGTTTTGACATGTGATTGGAATATCTTCTTGGCTGTTGATGCCCATTACCAAGAAGCGATCCATCCAAGATGAATCTTTGTTCTTGCAGTACGATTGTTTGTGAAGCATCTGCTTGAAGAATGATTGGTTTTATGACAGTGCTTACATGGATGAAGATCAAAACAGTGATCTTTCAAATGGCCAACTCGGTCACAGTGTTGGCATTTCATAATCTATTGTTGTTGTTGTTGTTGTGGAAGAGGGGCAAAATCTAGAACAGCTGAAGGTGAACTATCATGAATGAATCTAGCACTCTAAAATTGAATGGGCTTGGAGTAGTTTGGAATATGAAAGGACACATCCTTGTCATATCGAAGACCGATTCTGTGGTTATTGTGGACAAGCTGTTCACAAGGTCTGATGATGGGCTTGGGAAGTGCAGAATAAGTTTCTGCATCTGCATGTACAACTGCTACTTTATTGGGTACTAAATCTGAATCAACTGTAACATTATTGACTTGCTTCTGATGGGTTGTAGTCTCAATGTTCTGAACAGAAAGAATGATGACTCTATTTTAATTCTTCTTGTTGTAGCTGTGTTTTGAGCTACAAAAATTCTATCTTCTCTTGTGCATTTTGTAGATAGACCTGAATGTCTATGAGAGAAACATTGCTGACTTTTAATGTATCATGATTAGTAGACAATACAAGAGTTTTGAGGAACTCTAATACTTCACTAATTCTGGCCATTTTTTCATCAATGTTAGAATTACACCTTAAAAATTGATCACAACTTCTACTCAATGCAGAAAAGTAATACCCACTAGCAATATCCTTTATAAATATGTAGCAAATGATCAGCGTGCAACTAACAAGCACCAATTACAATCCATATAAAAATAAGATGATGAAGTTACGTTACTGTTGAAGACCTTAAATTTGATTCTATGATGATATCACTAAAATTGTGTATTTGATAATGATCAGTACAATATATGAGTATTTGATATCACTGCACTTGAATGCTAAAACACTATATCAAAGGTGAAGTGATTATTCCAGCTACAGAGTTATACTGTATTGCTACAAGAACATTGTGACAAGGCTATGCTCAAATGCAACTATGAAACCTTGCTTACTATACAAATACAACCTAATTATTCCTTAATTACTGTAACTAGACACCATCAATATATATGTGGCATCTCTGTTCTTAAGAAACCCTTACATTTACATGCCATCAATACACAAAACCTTCACCAATCTATCGTCTGGTCCAAGCTGCAATGAACTCAAATTGTCATACCAAGTTTTACACTATTCTTCGTTGGTCCTTCATCACAAGAATATGAGTGCAACAGTTCTATAACAAGAAGGCGTAAGAGTTCAAACCATTTCAATAAGTTGGAAATTCATAGAAAGTACAAGGTTTAGAGCTCCAAAAGACTTCATTCTTTTTCTGCAGCAAGGCCAAGAGATCTTGTAGTCTTGTAACAAGATTATAGTCCCACCAATATTCATCCATAGATGTTATCAATATTCAAAGCACTAAACATAATAATATGCCCCTTTTTTTTATTCCATAAACATTTCATTGCAGCACGATTCACGATTTTGAGTGCAGAGGCAGAATTCAACCACAATTTAATGATTGGCATGCAAATTACAGAGGCATCATTACTTAAATGCACAAAATGTAGCACACCCAATGGCTTTCATGGGTTTGACCCATGGCCCTTTAAAAATTCTATTCAATAAATGCCATTCAATGACTTTTATATGCCATAAAATAAACTTCAACGCATATACCAATCTCGCACTACCACTTCAATACAAATGGACCACCAATTCAATGACTTCCAACGAATTTTTCGAAGCCTTTGAAACGTCGAACATAATCTAGTCAAAATAATACAAGCGTAGAGTTTCAAGACATACAATGCACTGTGATTGTAGCATACCATTTAGATGCAGCCAACACACAATTATTTCAACGCAACCAACATTCCTCCACGAATTTGACTTCAACGCGTTTCTTAACATTCCAATATGAACGAATCACCTTCTTCTTTATGAATTCATTAAACATTAAATTGTGAGAAACATAGATTACATTGTAAAGAAAATGCATTGCAGCTATTGTTCTTCAACGCTACCAAATCCATGAAAAGTTGTAGCCTCTATGGAAAATGTATCTTTGGATCTCGTGTGAGTTGGGATTTCAGATGAACTTTCAAATCTTTAAATTGCCAACTGAATCTACGTATAATTTCAATAGTCAAACCCAAACTCACCGAAAAGAAGCTGAGTTTTCCAACTCCGCCGGCAAAATCTAGCTCCGTATTGGCTCACATAAATTAAACCAGCAAAATGATAAACAATGGTATTATTCCAGCAACTCGAATCAAAATTCCAGGATAAGAACAAGTAGGTATTTAATACCAGTGCCCAATGGGTTCTCTAATGGCTGGACGGGATTCTCCAATTCGTGATGCTAAGAAAGTGAGGCTTCACTTCAACAATTCGATGACGAAGGAAGAAATAGCAAATTATCGGTGAGTGAAGCGCATAATAGAGGAGGAGCATCTCTTGTTTGCATTCAAATCTGCGGCATGTATCAAAGCTTGAACTTTCACTACCAAAGATTACAAGCTATTTGAAGATTCATTAGCTGATAGTGAAAAGCCCCAGATGAAGAACGCAAGTGATATGGCTGAGGAAATGAGAATCAGTGTAAAAGACTGGTGGACTAAGAGCAATTATGCATATCTAAATCAAGGTCGAATCTATCTGCCTTCATGAGCTTGCTGAATTAATACAAGGGCCTCTTCTTCTTATACGCTATAGGGAAAAAGAGGGTTCTGGTTATGGATTATGGTGATAAGGGCAAGCCACTGCACCTCAACATCAACCATTTACTTTGAAACTGTACTCATTTCACCATGAGTAGGCAATAGCCAGAGATGAGATGCAGTCGGACTGTCAAAGGACTCTAAGAACCACAACTTGTTGGAATATATGGAATATGGCAAACAGTGGCTATGCGTAAAAGCCACACAATGGATAACATAGAGCGCAAAAAATAATTATGGCAGAGGTGAGTAGCACAGAGGACAATATAGGAATATTAATGAATAGTTGATTATATGAAACAGTGTTAGGGGCAGCGCAGCGTTACATTCAGGTGATTATAAAAAATGGTCAGAGAAGAGCAGATATCAGTAGCATTATTATATGTCAAAGCAAAGCAGGAGCAGTGCATTTATATGTAGGTGAATAAAAATGGCGCTGGAGAAATGACAGGTTGCAGCTAAAATTTAGCTGATAAAATATTCATGAGAAAATATTCATGAAATACAGAATTGATGACAGAAATGATCTGCACATAAAGGCCATAAAACAAATGGCTCAAAGAAATTATGCAGGGCAGGAATACACCTGCTCATATACCATGTTAAACACACATGGGCAACAAGAATAATCTAAAAGATAAAACATGAGAATACATTTTTTATTAATAAGTGATATACATTTATAGTACATATTGTGACTGTTGGGTTCCACATCCCAAGGTCTCTTGGACTCCTTTTGTCTATTCAACTTCCACATTAACCCATTGAAGATTAGGTTTCCAACAGGGTCGGATGAGTTTGAAACATTTTGTTGGAGTGAGTTTCTTTTGTACAAGCTGTTTCGTGACATTGGTTTAGATATAGGAAATTTAAGCAAAATTACATTGAGAATTGGAGTCTTAGGTATTGTGCGTAGGATGTTGATCAAGGCACTGTGCCAAATGAGAGTAATTAAGAGGATGTCGAGCCCCTTGTTAATGAAGATAATGTTGACAAAGATTCTGAAGAGTGGCAGGTTCTTTCCTAGATTGATCGCCCGAACAATACAACGATTTCCATCCTTGAAAATCTTTGGAGAAGATATTACGATATTGATTATAATTGGAAGGAAAAGATTGTGATAAATGAAATTATGGATGTTATCAAACTATCTCAGAAAAAGATAGAAAAGATAGATCAACACCTTAGAAATTAGCCTCTTCGCCAACCTCCTTTACATTGCACAAATGAATAATTCTTGGATGATACAAATGACAAGACCTTCTTTCTATATATAGGAGTCTAAGGGGTCATAATGTAATCAGAGCTGACGTAACAATAATAATGTAAGGGAACAACAATAACAATAGTGGGCTTCTATGGGGCACAATAATAAAAATATGGGGACTACATGGGCACACCAATCTAATAAGGGGGTTGTACTAATAATAATAAGGGGTTACACTAGTAGTATAGGGACCTAACATGCCCCTTTCCTTCAAAAAATGTTGTCATCAATACTTGAGTAGTTATGGATGCTTCTATATAAAATTCTCATCCTCCCATGTGGAATCTTCAACAGGTAAGTTCTTCCACTTGATGACATACTCTAAAATTGATCGATTTCATAGTTGTCGGGCTCTTGTTTCCATGACTACTTCAGGTTCCAATATGATTTTCCTTCCTCGTCAAGTTTGAAAATATTGTTTGAACTAGTAGCTTGTCACTTATAAACTTCTTTAAGCATGAAACATGGAAATCTAGGGACACTCGGGAAGATGCAGGAAGCTCCAATTTGTATGCCATAGTACCAATATTTTGCATCACCTTATAAGGACCATAGTACTTTGGTGATAATTTATTTTCCTTCTTGGATTTCTTTAGGTACATTTGTTTGTATGGTTGTATTTGTAAAAATACTGAATCACCTATATCAAAACTTCTTTTGCTGCAATGTTGATATGCATGTTGTTTCATTCGATTCTATGCCAAAGTGAGGTTATCCTTTAAGAGTTGGAGAACTTGTTGGTTTTGAGGGTCTACCTTAACACCTTCATGAGATACAATATGACCCAAGTATTCCACCTCTTGTACTCCAAAGAAATATTTGGAGGTTTTTGCATATCTTTTGTTTCTCGTCCAATAGTCTGAGAACTCTATCAACATTTTGAACATGATCCTTCCAAGACTTGTTGTAGATTGGTATATCATCAAAAAATACTAACACAAATTTTCTAAGGAAGCGTTTGAAAATGGAATTCATTAAACCTTGGAATGTAGAAGTTGTATCAAAAGGCATGAAAAGAAATCATAATGACCCTCATGAGTTCTAAATTTTGTTTCTGGAATGTCTTCAATCTTCATTCTAATTTGATGATATCTTACATTAAGGTCCAACTTGCTGAAGTAAATTTCTCGATGTGATTCATCCAATAATTCATCAATGAGAGGAATGGGAAATTTAGCTTTAATAGTGAGCTTATTGAACTCTCTATAATCTAGACACATGCACCATGATCCATCCTTCTTTTGCACCAATACTGTTGGATCAAAGAAAGAACTTTGATTAGGTTGAATTATACGAGCCTCTTACATTTCTGCAATCATACCTTCAATTTCACTCTTTTGTGCAAACGGGTATTTGTAAGGCTTGATGTTTGGAGGAACACTTCCTAGAAAATGAATAGCATGATCATTATCAGAAATAGGTGGGAGGCCTTTGGGAGTCTCAAATACCATGTAATGGTTGTCCAAGACTTTTTGGATATCTGGAGAAATAGATGATTTCGACGTGGGCACCTCTAGCGAACATAATTGTGGAATTACGCCACATTGTTATTCCTTTAGAAGATTTGGCATGCCATTAGAGCTGATTATATTTCCCATTTTCCCTATGACACCCCTTAATTCAACTTCCTTTCCTTCTGCAAAAAAAAAAATCAAGAGGAGTTCTTGAAAATTAAAAGTGATCGTACCCAAAGATTGTAGCCATTAGACTCCTAGTACAACATCAGCACCACCCATTGGAATGGAAAGCATTGGACTATTCAAAAAATATTCTCCCATGGATAGCTTGATATTATGGTACTTTCCAAAGAAATTTATGGTTCTTCCATTTGCAACCATCACTTGACAGTCTGGTGTTGGATATAGGAAGAAATTCAATTCCTTCGCTATCTTACAATGAATAAAATTGTGGGTACTGCCTGAATCAATCAACACTACCACCTTTTTATTCTTGATATGTCCTTCTATATTGATAGTTTGAGGAGTGGTAATTCCTTCCAATGCATTACAATATATGGTAGGATTCATTTCTTGATGTTCGATGTGATCTTTCACTTCTTGAACATTTTTCTTCTTGATATGTCCTTCTATCTTGAGAGTTTGAGTGGTAATTCTTGCCAACGCTTTACAAGATATGATCAGATTCATTTCCTCTTTCTCTAAGGTTGGTTCCTAGTGTATATCATTTTATGTTGATGTTTCTTCATCCTTTTCTTCCTCCTCTTCAAAATCTATGTAAAATAATTTCTTCTCAACACACTTATGACCTTTAGTGTATTTGTTATCACAAAGGTAACAAATCCCTTTTTCTCTTTTTTCTTCCAATTGTTGTGGTGTAAACCTTGTAGGTTATGTAAGGCTACGAGGAAAAAAACTTCCATAATTATAGTTGTGAGTGATAGGTTCCTTGTTTCCCTAATTCCACTTTCAATTTTTCTTGCCAACGTGAGTGCCTTCTCTAATGGATTAGGTTCCCAAAGACAAACATCATGTTGAATGTTATCCTTTAAAGTCCCCATGAAGACATCAATAGTTTCCTTCTCTGGAATATCATTTACCCTTATATTTACTTTTTGGAAGTCCTTAATGTGCTCTTCCATAGAACCCTTTTGTTTGAGATTTATCAATTGGCTAAAGAAGGTGTTGCTCTTTGTATCCTCATAACGTGCTATCATTTCCTCCATGAAAATTGACCAAGTGACAAGTGGTTTACGAGAACAATGCCATTTATACCATAAAAATTGATTTGATTCTAAATATAAACACACAATACGTACCTTTTGTACCAGTTATACATCATGTAGATCAAAATATTGTTCCATCATAGTATCCAATTTACCGAATCTTTGCCATTAAACTTCCTCATATCACCCTTTCTCGACTTTAGGAGCTCAATCTTCAAATGACTCTAACTCTGTAGTTTCCGATCTCTAAGGTCTGAAACTAAGACTGTTGTAAGCCTCAGCATCCTCTTTCCAATGCCACTAGTCTGATCAAAATTGGATTCTCCAAGAAAGCGTTATGCCAATTTCCCAAGATGACTTACTTAGATACTTTTTCAATAGAGAGAATGTGTACGAAGTGCCACGTGTTACTATTTCGACCTTTGGTTCTAAAAAATATACACAAAAAACCAAATTTTGTCATCGTTTTATACCTTCTGACGAAATTTTAATCTGATGCTTAGAGAGAAAGTTATGACAATTTTCCCAAGGTCACTTGTTTGGACTGTAATTCAGGAGTCTACAGAAACCCTACCTTCCTTAGATCATATCTCCAAAACTATAGCAAGAAAAGATCTAAAATTTGGACCTGATGTTTAGAACAATTTTGGTTCCAATGGGTTTTTGTTTTAGCTTTCGAAACATTACAGACAGAAAGTTATAGCAAAAATCCACAATGACCTATTTGGAGCAGTGAAACCCTAGAACCCAAACCTCTCATACTAAATGTTATGAAACCAACTCACAAAAAGATAGAAAAGATAGATCAACGCCTTAGAAATCAACCTCTTCGAGGGGGAAACCTCCTTTACATTACACAAATGAACAATTCTTGGATGATACAAATGACCTCCTTTCTATATATAGGAGTCTAAGGGGTCATAATGTAAAGGCACAACAATAACAATAGTGGGCTTATATGGGGCACAATAATAACAATATGGGGACTACATGGGCACAACAATATAACGAGGGGGGTTGCACTAATAATAATAAAGGGTTACACTAGTAGTATAGGGACCTAATAATGGAAAATGTTATCAATTGGGGAGACAATAGTGCCACATTCATCTTTGTCAGGGAAACAACAAGCTACTTTTGAGATTTTTTTCCATGAATTTGATGTTGAAATGAATGATGTGTTGAGAATGCTTATTCAAGGAACAACTCAAACTCAGAAGTCTTCTCTTATTCACTTTATTTGCCATGCTCTTTCTATTGCTGCAATGGGTGGTAGAAGTCCATTGTTATCTCTCGTACCCACCCGCATTGTTGCTTTGAATATACATGGAAAGAAAATACACTCAACCTTAAAAATTCTCGTAAACGATATGAAACGTTGTGTGGGAGATCAATTGCAACATTTCATGAAGAAATGAGTGACATTCATTATGTTTTGATCGATGAAATGTGATTTATAGGTCAGAGGATTTTCATAAACATAGATGCATGTTTATAGGAAGCCATTCCCGAAAAGAAGGACTCTCAGTTTGGTGGCAAGTCGATGATTCTTGAGGGAAACCTAGGGAAATTGCCTCCTATCAAGGATAAACCTTTGTGTCAGGAAGAACAACAGGGAAGGTGTTGTGGGAAAGATTCATTATTGTTGTCACTTTGGATAAAATCTTCAGGCAAGAGGGAGATGATCCTAAACTAGCATCTTTCTGAAATATTTTAATGAATATCGCAAATGTAGAGCCTACTCTACATAATTAGGATCTTCTCATGTCATGTGTTGACATTTTCCTGCGTCCAGAGGAAAAGATTTTGTTCGATTCTTCAATTCAATTGTTTTCAATGAATAAGTTGATGAACCTACACATTTGAAAGATGCTCAAATCATTGGATTTCCCAATTTTGAGGTTTGTCATAGAGTGGATGAGAAGAAAAGAAATAGTTGACAATGATGATGATGTTTCGAAGCATGAGGTGTTTCTATCTTGCAAAGTGTGTGTCATGTTGACATGTAATTTTTGTGTTGAAGTTGGGTTGGTAAATGAAGAACTTTGATATGTTGAGGATATCTTCTATATGCCTAGTTTTGAAGTCACCTGAACTTATAGTGTTTTCTATGACTATTTTTTAGAAGTACATGTTGGGTATGTGTTATATTATTTCCATGACTAGCCCCACAGACAAAGACGGGGGTTTAGAGCACCCTGGGAAAAAAAATATACCCTATATTAGGTGGGTGGAGATACCTATGTTTTTGTGTATGGATATGGCACATGGTTTTGGGCATGATGGTTTTCTGCCCATGGTATTTTGTAGATACGATAAAGGGAACTACAATTATGTTCTAATCTAGGGTTAATGAATTGAGATTTATAGATGCTTCACCATGTATATATATGTATTGTAAAATTGAAAGGAATATAATGAAAAATAAATATGGTATTCTTGGTTTTTTGATCCACGAGAAAATACCTATGTATTTTTTTTGTTTCTCACCATTGTATATTTTTCTGTTTTTAAGAATTCGTTTGCATGTAACTTTTGTATAGGGTTATAACCTACATTTGGTATTAGAGTTGTTTCAACTTCAAGGGGATGCCTTTACTACTGAGGGGTTATTCTCAGACTTGTGGTAGACCATGTTCAGTGGGTAATCTACGGGATCGATTCTTACGATGAAAGAAGAAGGTGAGTAGTGGAAAGATAGAGATCGAGAAATTTAATGGTCAGAGTTTTGAGTTGTGGAAACTCAATATGGAGGATCTGCTAGTGGATAAATATCAGTGGATCACAGTAGATCTAAGTACTAAACCAACGACAATGTAAGATGAAGATTGAATAAGTTGGATCAGAAATAAAAGAGCACAATACAGTTGTGTATCTTAGATTTATTATTGTTGAATGTATCACGGGAACCTTCAGTGAAGGATTTGTGGGACAAATTAGGAACTTTGTACCAATCTAAGTCTCTGGTGAATAAAATGTTCCTAAGGAAAAATTTGAATAACCTGAGGATGAAGGATGGAGACTCGGTGAAAGAGCATATGAACGCCTTTAATATTGTGGTAAGCGAGTCGTTATATGTTGATATTAAAATTTCATATGAAGATAAGTGCATCAATTTGTTGTGTTATCCACTAGATTCATGGGATGGTTTGGTTGTTGCAATAGGTAGAAATACAACTACCTTGCATTTTGATGAAATAGTCTCATCCTTTCTATCAGAGGAGATGATACAAAAAATAATGGAGGGAAAGAATGGTGATGCCTTGTCTATATGAGGACGGTCCCAGAATAGGAACAAAAATAACTCCTTGAGTGGGAGATCTAAATCTAGAGGGAGATGTAAATCTCAAGGAAAACCTGTAAAGGTATGTTGGAAATGTGGAAATGAATGACACTTTAAAAAGGACTGTAGATCTAAATCTCTTGAGAAAGGAAAGGGATCTGATGATGCTCATTCTATAGAGGTGGAAGCCACCTAAGGTGAAAGTGGGTATGTTTACTTGGCTTCTTCTTCAAGTACAAATGTGACCATGAGGCATGGTTGATTGACTCAGGTGCATCCTTTCACATCACTCCCCATAGGGAGTGGTTCTGGGAGTAAGAAAATATGATTGTGATGATGTCTTATTAAGGGATACCAAGAAGGCTAGAATCATCAGATGTGGATAATTCAAGATGAAGTTACGAGGTGGAAGGATTGCAACACTTCTAAGTGTTTTGCATATTCATGCATTGGCCAGAAATCTTATTTCTATAAGCAAGATGGATGATGTAGGTGTAAAAATAGTGTTCAAGAAAGATACCTGCAACATGGTTCGGGGAGCACTGACATTGATGTGGGGACTTTATATTGGAAATATATACAAGATTCTAGGTAGCATTGTTATTGATGGGTGCAATAGTTCAGTGGTTCTTGAAAGTGGAGGAGAAAATCTAGTGGTCTCTAGAGAAAAGACTATGCTATGGCATCAAAAGAGAAGGGCCTTTGAACACTTCATGGTAATGGTATGGTATAAGTTATTTCTAATTTCTCTCTAGATTTCAATTTCTGTGAACATTGTGTATATGGGAAGTAGAATCAGGTGATTTTCCCCTATAGTGCGAAGAGGGAGAAAAGGATATTAGATCTTATGCACAATGATGTGTTTGGACCTATGTCAGTTGCATGATACATTTATTGGGTAACTCTGTGTATTATGTATCATTTATAGATGACTTCTCAAGGAGTACATGGATATGTTTCTTCCAGAAGATATATAAAGTCTTTGACAAGTTTAAAGAATTTAAGGCTCTAGTGGAAAACCAGACAAAGAAGAAGATAAAGGTGTTGAGGACAGATAATGGTGGAGATTTCTATAAGAAGGAATTTGAAGATTTTTGTAAGAAGTGTGGTATCAAATGGAAGAATACTACTCCATACACACCTCAACAAAATGGAGTTGCAAAAAGAATGAACAAGATGTTGATGCAAAATGCAAGAAGCATTCTCAATGGTGTCGGGTTCGGACATGAATTTTGGGCAGAGGCAGTGGAGACTACACATTATCTGTGGTGAACACTAGTATTGCAGCAATAGTGTTGCAACTCCTAAGCTGCCTACTTTATTCTTATCAACCTGGTAGTTCATAACAAACTTGGAAGCGACGGTGTTGTATGCACAAGTACTGGTTCTTACTACAGGCTGACACTTGATCAACTGGTGCAAGATCACTAGGAGCTCAAGCCAACTTCTATGGATTTTAGAAGAAGCTCTATATGTGATGAAATAAAGGAAAGCTTACTGTATAGAGGGTACTCTAATTGCAGAAAGGAAAAATACTGAAATGTAAAGTAAACCTAGAAAACCCTACTTTACCAACTAATCCTACTTTTGCAGAAAGCACTATGAAAACCATGAAATGAATGACATTACCTACTCAAGGAAGTAAACAACATCTACTCAAGCTATTTCTATAAGTAAATGAGCAAAAAACATCTTTTTGGATTTTATGTATTTTTATGTGAAATTGATATGCATGTATTTTATTGTGTGTGAAGGTGGAAGTGAATAGGTGATGTTGAAGGGCGAATTTGGGGTTTGAGGAGATGTAGGGTGGTGTATATGGTTCCTAGGAGGTCTCGGGTGGCCTTCTAGAGGCTTTTCCCACACTCGGCCTTCAAAAGAAAGCCTACAGGAGGACACAGGGGATCTACAGGAGGTCTACAAGAAGATGCCGAGAGCACTTTTGAAATATTTGAGGGTGTGATAATGGGTGGAATAGGTAGGTGAATGTTGGGATGATGTGTTAGGGTGCCTAGGGTCCACCAAGAATCACTAGGAGAGGGAAAGATGATTAGGGGAGATGAAGAATTCCTATGGAAAAATGAAAAAACTAAGGAAGATTTGAGGTGAACTTTGGGTGACCTGTAGGGCATGAATCAAAGAGAGAATGTGATGGCTAATAGGCTAACCTGCTATGAGGAGAGATCTTCTACAAAAGAACTGACAGTCAACCAATAAGATCAAGCAAGCAAGGAAGTGAGTACATCTAAAAAACAGAATTTTGCATCAAGATAGTCTAAACTATGATCCATGGGAGTGGATGCTGAGCAACGCTACAAGAAAAGAAAGCATGACAGAAGACTTATTGCAAATACAAAAATGAGCATGGTGGAAGAGATCTAAAACAAATCATTAAGCTTCTAACAAACTTGCAAACACTAGAAATCCTATGGAGAGGGAAAATCTATGTTTTTGGGGCAACAAGAAGGTCTTTGCCTTAGTTCATGGTCCCAGAGGGAGGAAAATAGGCCAAGGCACTGTTGTTAGGCTTTTGAATCTTCTTTCTATCACTGATTAACCTGCTATGGAAAACACAAATCGAAACAACCTTCTAAATCACCAAAAACAACCTATTCTTAACCAAGAAAGAAATTCATCTAACAATAACTAATCCATAAATTGAAACAAAGCATATAAATACAAACAAAGAGGAGCTTGGCTACTTGGATTGGGCCCCAATCCAAGAGCTTCAGCCCTTTGAGGTAACTCAATGCTAGCTCAAAAAGGATCTCATCTTTATTATCAAAATAGTAATAGGATTACATGAAACTGTCCACAAAAGTAAGCTCAAAGTTGAGTAGCGTTTTATAATAGCAAATGTACAACAAAAATTAGACAAAAATTTGACCCTAGTGAGGTTGTAGGCCTCTCTAATTATACAACTAAACCTCCCAATAGCTTCCTTAAAATCAAGGAGGCTTGGCTCCCAAAACTCAAGATAAACATAAGTTATCCTCCACTTGCTCAGTTGCCTCCTAGTGCATTGATTTGGTTGTTTGTACTTTGAGCTACATGAAGCGGAATTCGAAGTGGGGAGTAATAAATGAGGGGGATTCCCTCCTATAAATCCTCTCATTTTTCCACTTAGAATTATTGTTGCCAATTGTCCATTGAATCTTTGACTTTGTCTTCAAAATTCAACAAAAATCTGCATTAAACACATATTAGGCATCATGGCATCATAACTAACTCAACTCACTCCATAAGCATAAATATAATAAAAAAACATGCAATAAGCTAAGAGAATGGTTGATTTAACTATGTTATGAGGCAAAATGAGCCCATATAATTACCCATTTATGGGGCTCATCAATCTGGTCAATAGATCACATTCATCAACGTTGGAGGATAAGACTCCACATGAGGTATGGACTCGTAAGAAACCCTATATTTCACATCTGAGGGTATTTGGCTATGATGCATATGTACATGACACAAAGGATAAAAGAACCAATATGGATAGTAAATATAAAAGGTTCATCTTTATTGGTTATAAGGATGGTTTAAAAGGTTATAAGCTTTGGAACCCAGAAACAAGGAAGGTTGTGTACGACTACGATGTGGATTTTAGAGAGGTGAAAGATGTTATTAAACATGAACTCCTACTAAAGGAACCTGATAAGATAGATTTTGGAAGGAGGAAGAATAAGACTCTATAACAGAAGAGGAATCAGAAGATGAAGAGCCACAAATTCTAATTGTAAGAAGATCAGTTCAAGAAAGAAGGAAGTCAAAAAGGTATATTCCATCTGCTTTCTGTTCAAATTTTTCTTTATTTATTATTGATGATGATCCTAGAATTGTCAGGGACGTAGTAGATTAAGAGCATGGAAAAGCCTGGAAAGAGGCCATGATTGATGAAATGGCATCTTTGGACAAAAATGAGGCTTGGGATCTGGTGGAGTTTCTAGCTAGATGAAAACTCATTGGAAGCAAATGGGTGTTTAAGAAGAAAACGAATGTAGAAGGGAAGGTGGAGAAATACAAAGCTTGGTTGGTAGAAAAAGGTTATTCTAAGCTGTCACAAATTGATTTTGATGATATTTTTTCTCCTGTCGCAAAGGTAGCTTCTATTATATTACTTTTATCTGTTGCTGCTACTTTTGATTTTGAAGTAGAGTAGATGGATGTGAAGACAACATTTCTTCATGAGGATCTGGAAGAAGAGATCTACGTGAAGCAACCTAAAGGCTTTGTAGTAAAGGGAAATAAAGAACTCATATGCAGACTAAAAAACTCTCTATATGGGTTAAAAAGGTCAACAAGGATGTGGTATAAAAAATTTGATACATTTATACGAGGACATGTCTTCACTAGAAGAAAAGTGAATCACTGTGTTTATTTAAAATTAATTGGTGACCATGTTATTTATCTGGTCTTATATGTGGATGATATTTTGCTAATTGGAAATAACAAAGAAATTATCCAGGAATTGAATATCCAATTGTCCTCCAAATTCGACATGAAATATCTTAGATTTGCAAACTATATTTTGGGCATGGAAATTGGAAGAGATCGGACAAAGAGGAAGCTCTAGTTAAACCTGAGGAAGTATGTCGAGACAATATTGCATATTTTCAATATGGAGGATAATAAACCAGTGAAGGTTCCTATTCATGTAGGTGTAAAATTATCTATTTAATAGTGTCCCAAGGCATAAGAAGAGGAAGAGGACATGTCTCATGTTCCATATGCAAGTGCAGTCAGTAGTTTGATGTATGCAATGGTATGTACTGGACCAGACATCGCACATGTAGTGGGAGGATTGAGTAGGTCTACGTAAAAACCATGGAAGGATCATTTGACAGTAGTGAAGTAGGTTTCCAAGTATTTTCATGGCACTAGTGATTATGGTTTGTGCTACCAAGGAAGACAAGGATTGGATAGAGTTTTGGAAATTCATGGCTTTGCTAATGTAGACTGGGCTCGAGATCTGTATCAGAGAAGATATAAAAATGGGTATGTGTTTAACCTATTTGGAGATGAAGTCAGTTGGATGAGTAAGAGACAGTTTGCAGTGGAACATTCAACTATAGAGGTACAATACATGGTAGCCACTCATGCAAGCAAAGAAGTTGTTTGGTTGTACAAATTGTGTTCAAGTATGGGGTTAGTACATTGAGCTATAAGGATAGACTATAACAACCAATGTAAAATTTTCTTGTCTAAGAACCCTACTTATCATTCAAAGAAAATTCACATTGATGTTCAATACCACTTTGTAAGGGATATGATTGAAGACAAAAGGGTGTTGTTGGTAAAGGTGGGCACTTTGAAGAATGTTGTAGATGCATTGAAAAATTCTGTGAGAACTAAGAAGTTCTCTTGGTGTGAGAACTAAGAAGTTCTCTTGGTCGTGCCCCCTATGGAAAGAAAGCAAAAGGTGGTAGAATGTTGGGTGCGTGCTATATTCTTTCCATGACCTATATTAGGTGGGCAGACCTACCTATGGTTTTGTGCATGGATTTATCACATGTTTTTGGGCATGATGATTTTTTGCCCATGGTATTTTGTAGATCCAATCAAGGGAACTATGGTTATGTTCTAATCTAGGGTTAGTGTGTTAGGGTCCCACCCTAACCCCCTTATTTATGTAGTGGGATCACATCATAATAAAGAGTCAATAAAGCCCATATTAATAATTGTAAGTGGTTAACCCGCTATTAATGACGGGGCCACAGTTGTTGCAAATGGGCCTAGTATTAGATAGATGGTATTAATAAAACCCATGGTATTGATCCATGGTATTACATGTATGAGTCATATATAAAGGATAGAGACTCCCTGCGAGGAGCATTGTGTCTTATTTTTCAATCGAGGTCTGCTCTATTGGAGGTTTCCCCATCGAAGAGACCAGTGAACATTGCTTTTTGAATAATACAATATTTGTTGTTGACTCTCACTATTCTATGTTCTGGGTATTTTTCTTCACATATTCTGTATTTGGGTATCTTTTGAAGGTTAAAAGCATAACAAGTGGTATTAGAGCTCCTTCCAGGGCCAGTGGGATCTCCATTTCTTAGCAAAAAAAAAAATTGGTTAGAGACGTGTTCCGGCATCTTTAAACCACGGGATCTGTCGTTGAGCGCATAAAACTGCGCATTTGGGGAGGCATGCACACAAGAAATACAAGAGGTGGTTACGCTTGTTGGACTCCCTTGTAACCCCTGTGGGTACCCCTTCGAGTAGTAGCGCAATAGACAGAACCGCGTACGAACTGTCTTCCACGTACCTTCTGGGTATATCGGAGGCCCCCTAGCTCCTCTGCAACCTAGCCATAGATAAGCTGTCAGCCATCTTGCTGCTATAGTACACCAAGAATAGCACTCGGAGAGATTACTCGCCCGTACGATAGGGTAGTCGGGTTGTACGGCTAAGGGTACAGTTGATCCTCCTTAGTTAGAGCCCTGAAACATTGGGTCGAGTACTACTATCAGACCCTTATGTATATTGCGATTTGTAGCACCTGACACTCCTCGAGACCATAGTTCCCTTTTCTATCTTGGGATCACGCATCATCTCTGCCAGATCCGTTCGTGCAAAGGGGTGCAACAGTAGTAGACATCAGTCCGATCTATTAGATCCATCAGATCCGCAACAGCTATTCGATCCTCCGCCGCTCATAGCTATCCGATCCGCCATTCAGATCTCTCAGATCCACTGATCTGAGTAGTTGTGTGGGGTTCCTATACCGGAGCATGATTTTGATAAGACTTTTGACAGCATTGACATTTTGAGGATTCGGCAACTGCAATATTCCTAAGGAAGGAGTAAAACTCTATTAGGAGTTTTCTAAAAAAAAAATAAAAAATAAAAAGTTTGAGATCTCCTGGGGCGCTTATTGGTGATCTAGCCCATCAGAATCAGGACGACGAGCTGAGCACGATGGTACCATTCAATTCTTAGTGAAAAAAAAATTTGGCGGTCCCAAATTTCAAGAGCATCAGGTTGGTGCTTGGTAGTAACTAGAGCTCAAGCTATGGCCAATGAGAGGACGGACAAACTTGAGCAAACCTTGCAATCCATCCAAACTCAGCTTGACAATCTAAAAATATTAGTCCTGAACGCAATCCCCAAGGGCAAGGAGGAAGCCCATGAGGAGGCATATATTGGCAATGGACACAGTGAGTGTGAGTCTAGCCATTCTCCTCACCTCTGGGGCACCCAAAAACAACAATCCCGTCTGAGGCCTCCCAAGTTGGATATGCATAAATTTGATGGTTCTCACTCCGCGGCATGGATAGCACAATTGGAGTACTATTTCGATCTGAATAACATCCTAGATAATGAGACTCAGCTTATGGTGGGAAGCATGTACTTGGACAATGAAAGGTGGTAATGGTGGGAATGGCATCAACGTTGCAATGCACCTTTTTCGACTTGGCACAAATTCAAACAAGCTCTTACAGATCGTTGTGACTAGGAATGTTCTTTTTTGGGTCGTCTTACTAAGCTCCGACAAACTGGCACAGTGGATGAATATATTACAGCCTTTGAAGCCTTAGCCTTCTGCACTAGGGGTATCTCAAATGTGTTCTACACAAAATGTTTTATCAGTGGTCTTAAAGTGGCCATAAAAGCCCATGTCCAACTGCACCACCCTCCCACATGGATTGAGGCTTGTAAGATAGCTCGTAACGTGGAACGTGCGTTAGCAGTCCTGACCACTCGCGCAAATTTCACTGCCAAGGGTTGCCCCACATAGGCTCACAGCATGACCCAAACACTTAAGGTTCAAAAGGTGTCACCTATAGAAATGGCCGAAAGAAGAAAGCAGGGATTATGTTACTGCTGTGATGAAAAATACTCCCCAGGTCACAAATGCAATGAGCCCAATTTTTTTCAAATTGATGCCACTGATTACAGCTCATCGAAGGAAGATCCACCACTTGAGGAACCTGAGGAAGTAGAAGAGGACAACCAAAAGGACAATGTCCCTGACGAACCAGTTATTTCACTGCATGCTCTAGCAGGGATTTCTTCACCTCAAACTCTCAAAATCAGAGGTTTTATTAAACATCACCCAGTAGTAGTCTTCATTGATAGTGGAATTAAACATAATTTCATCCATCAAAAAGTCGTGAAAGCAGTGCATTGTTTTGTACGATCAGTTTCTAACTTCCAAGTCCAAATTGCGGATGGGGGCACAATGAAATGTGAAGGCCGTTGTGAAAATGCCAAACTTCAAATGGGGGATTATCAGTTGAAGACTCACATGTTTGCAATACACAGGGGTGGGTGCAACATTGTCCTCGGGGCTGAATGGCTTCACACTCATGGGCCAATCACAATGGATTTCGAGGAGTTATATGTGAGTTTTAAGCAGAACAACTCCACACATACCCTCCGTGGACTCCAGGCGGGAGCCCCCTCTATCATCAGCTCGCATAGGATGGAAAAATTGCTTAAAAAGGGCCATCATAGAGTTATAGCTCAATTTAATGCCATCTAGGCAGTCGAAACCAAGTCTCTGCCAATTCATCCTGAGATGCAACAGATTTTAAATAACCATCTGTCGGTCTTTGACAAGCCTCATGAGCTTCCACCCTCGAGAGGCGAACATGATCATAGCATCACCTTGGTTCCTGGGGCCCAACCCCCAAATGTGCGCCCATACAAATATTCGTTCACCCAAAATAATGAAATAGAAAAAATAATTAAGGAACTTTTGGAAGCAGGTGTAATACGTCCCAACATTAGTCCTTATTCATCACCGGTGGTCATGGTACTCAAGAAAGATGGGGAATGGAGGATGTGTCCATACTTCAAGGCCCTCAATAAGTTGACAATCAAAGATAAATTCCCCATCCCGGTGATTGATGATTTGTTGGATGAACTCAATGGGGCTCAATTCTTCACTAAGATGGATCTTCGCTCAGGCTACCACCAAATTCACATGAACAAAGTCGACATTCCAAAGACTGCTTTCTGAACTCATGAAGGCCATTATGAGTTCTTGGTCATGCCATTCGGTCTTTGTAATGCTCCATCTACTTTTCAGAGCCTTATGAACCATCTTGTCAAACCATATCTCAGGAAATTCGTTCTAGTCTTCTTTGATGACATCCTCATCTATAGTTGCCCTTGGGCCACACATCTTCAGCATGTAGATCTACTCTTGCAACTACTCTGCAAGCATCAATTATTTGTTAAGATGTCGAAGTGTTCGTTTGGCATGGAAGAAGTTGAGTATTTGGTCCACATTGTGGGACGTGCAGGTGTCAAGGTGGACCCCAAAAAGATCCAGGCAATGCAGGATTAGCCTCAACCTAAGACCTTGAAGAGCTTGAGAGGATTTTTGGGTCTCACAAGTTATTATCTCAAATTCCTCCACAATTATGGTTTCATAGCGAAGCCCCTCATGCAACTCCTGAAGAAAAATTCATTCTTCTGGAATGAGGATGCACAGTAGGCATTTACAGCTCTCAAAAATGCCATGTGTTCCTCTCCAGTCTTAGCACTACCGGATTTCACTAAATCTTTTGTCATTGAATGTGATGCTTCGGGTACAGGTATTGGGGCAGTCTTAATGCTAGAAGGTCGATCTTTGGCCTTCACAAGCCAACAACTAAGTGGGAAGAATCTGGGTCAATCTACCTATGAGAAGGAAATGATGGCCATCTTACATGCAGTAGAGACCTGACGTCCTTACTTACTGGGGCGACATTTCCAAATCCACACAGACCATCACAGTCTTAAATATTTTTTGGAGCAACGCCTATCCTCCCCACAACAAAATAAATGGCTCGCCAAAATGCTGGGATATGATTATGAGATTCTTTACAAAAAAGGGGCAAGAAAATAGTGTAGCAGATGCATTATCTCGCCAATTTGACGAAGAAAGTACCCTGCTAGCAATTTCCCTTCCCATTCCAGAATGGATTGAAGAGGCTCGCAGGGAATGGTTTTCACATTCCGGGCTCTCCCAACTCATTTCTCAATTGCAAGCAGATCCAAATCCCACCAAGGGCTACTCGTGGCAGAATGAGATTCTTCGCTAAAGGGACAGAGTCATAATATCACCAACATCTAGCCTCAAAAGTTGCATTTTGGCAGAATTGCACTCATCCCCCTTGCAGGACATTCAGGCTTTCAGAAGACGTATGCTCGCACCAGAAGATCATTTTTTTGGACAGGCATGAAAAAGGACATCCTTACTTTTGTAGCAAAATGCGATGTATGTCAACTCCACACAGGGGAGACCGTCAAAGCACCAGGCACAATACAACCATTGTCCATCATGGCATCAATATGGATAGAGGTTTCTATGGATTTCATTACAGGTCTTCCAAAGTCCAGAAACAAGTCAGTCATCATGGTGGTTGTGGACAGACTTTCGAAGTATTCTCATTTCTGCACCCTATCCCATCCATTTACACTAACTTTGGTCGCTCAATCTTTCATGGATCAAATCTTCAAATTTCATGGCATGCCCACTTCTATTGTGTCTAATCGTGACTCGATCTTCACCAGTAATTTTTGGCAGGAACTCTTCAAGCTACAAGGAACCCAACTAAAACTTAGCACTTCCTATCATCCACAAAAAGATGGTCAAATTGAAGTCATCAACAAATGTCTGAAAACCTACCTTAGGTGTTTCACTTTAGAAAAGCAACATCTTTGGGTTCAGTGGTTACCTCTGGCTGAATGGTGGTATAACACCAATTATCATGCTACCACCAAAATGACTCCCTATGAAGCAGTATATGGTCAACTCCCTCCTTCCCCTACTTCTTATATCAAGGGATGCTCAAAGGTACAAGCAGTGGATCAACTCCTATAAAACCGTTCAACCATGCTCTCCCATCTTAGAGAGAATCTTCATCAAGCTCAAAACCGCATGAAGCAACAGGTATACCAACATCGCTCAAAGCGCCAATTTCAAGAAGGGGATCAGGTATTTTTGAGGCTGCAACCATATAAGCAAACATCACTCAAAGACAATGGTTGTCAGAAACTATCTCCAAAATTCTACGGACCATATCAAATACTTTAGCGCATTGGAGAAGTAGCAAACAAGTTGGCTTTGCCACCTACAGCAAAAATCCATCCAGTTTTCCATGTCTCATGCCTCAAGAAAGTGATTGGGAACAATTGCATAATTCAAACCAGTCTACTTGAGTTGGACGAGGAAGGGTCAATCTAGCTCCAACCTGAACAGGTCCTGGACACACAAGAATGGCCCCTGCGTGGCCGAGTGATTAAGGAAATCCTTGTCAAGTGGAAAGACACCTCTCCGGAAGATGCAACTTGGGAACCAGCCACTATTCTTTAGCAGTTTCCGTAGCTTCAACCTTGAGGACAAAGTTATTCTTAAGGGGGAGGGCATGTTAGGGTCCCACCCTAACCCCCTTATTTATGTAGTGGGATCACGTCATAATAAAGAGTCAATAAAGCCCATATTAATAATTGTAAGTGGTTAAACTACTATTAATGATGGGACCACAGTTAGTTGCAAATGGGCCTAGTATTAGATAGATGGTATTAATAAAACCCATGGTATTGATCCATGGTATTACATGTATGAGTCATATATAAAGGATAGAGACTCCCTGCAAGGAGCATCGTGTCTTATTTTTCAATCGAGCTCTGCTCTATTGGAGGTTGCCCCCTCGAAGAGGCTAGTGAACATTGCTTTCTGAATAATACAATATTTGTTGTTGACTCTCACTATTCTATGTTCTAGGTATTTTTCTTTGCATATTCTGTATTTGGGTATCTTTTGCAAGTTAAAAGCATAACATAGTGGATTGGGGTTTATGGATGCTTTGGCATGTATATATATGTATTATAACATTGAAAGTAATATAATGAAAAATCAATCTGGTAGTCTCGGTTTTGGGATCTGGGGGGAGATCTTTGTGTATTTGTTTTGTGTTTCTCACCATTGTATATTTTTCTATTTCTAAGAATTCATTTCTAGGTAATTTCTCTACAGGGTTAAAACCTACAGTACACAAGTGTTCTATTTGATATAAATTGTCCAAGCATTCTATCAATAACACTAGTTGTTAGAGGGAATCCGAAACACATGCCTTTAAGAATGGCATGGGAATTTATTACATAAAAATCACATGGGATGACTTTGCAATCCATTGGTTATAAAGGGTACAAAGACAGGCAGGTTTTGACATTTACATCTACATCGAGAGTGAATTTGTTAGATGGTCTGTGGGGTTCACTTCTTTTTTATTTTCAACATTTTGCTAAAATGGAAAACAGTCCATATGTCACACTTAAAAATAAATAGGAGCAATGATTAAAGAGAATATCATTGTAACAAATTTTTTTGTTTAATTACAATATTGTAAAATAAATGTTGCTGCATGTGCTCTCAAGAAAAACATTGCTTGTAATTTTTTTTCGTTGAGAAGCAAAGGAATTAGGGGCATTGTCGTCTCAATGTCAGGGTTCACAGTAAAAAGTATATGAAGTTAGAGAATACAAATTTGTTTTTTTAATAGAATGTTGTAAGAAAATTATTGTTGCATGCATTGCAAGAAAATATACAGATCATCGTTATATACAAGTATAGCTAGACATGAACAAGGTTAGCAAGAAAGTAGGAAATACACACACCAATAAAATAAATTTATAGCAGGAAATGTGTGTCATAGCTAAATAGGCATTCAACTCATGATTTTTTTTTTCAAAAAGCTTGCATTGCAACAATTGATTGTGAAATGAAAATGAAAATGTTGTTTGAAAGATATATTTTCATGTAATGAGAGGAAAAAGTTACCTGGAAAGAATCTATGATTAAAACATAAATGATTCAGTGCATTGTAGTTTGAAAAAGAGGGTTGACTATGAAATACATATGCAAGCACAAAACATAAAACAAATTTCTTTTATAAGTGAAGAGCTGGAACATCCATTAAAAATGAAAGTGATTAGAGGAACAATATACATCCAATTCATTGTATTCATCTTAAAAAAAAAGTCACTTCAAAAAATAGTTTGGAAAATAAAACTCTTGGACATCATCAACATACTGACCCTAATCCAACTTAAGAGGTCATATAAATAAAATTGAAAAAAAGTAAAATATCCTAAGGAGTATTTAAAAGAATGTGGAAATGTTATGCCATACATACACATGAATATAGTTAAGCATTGAGCACAACATAGATCCATTTAAAATGAAAGAGATTATAGGGAATGAATCCCAAAGGTCAATACGCATACCATTGGTAGTTTTGTTTTTGAAAAAAAATCACACTTTAGAAATTTGTTGCAAATTGCTTTCAGGAAGAAAACAAGGTGTATCTTGAGCGAAAAAATTTGTCGAGCACATTATGCCAATATTGAACCAAAGATAAACATCAATAAGCTTGACAAGTGAAGAGTAGGAATATCCATTAAAAAAAGAAAGTGATTAGAGGAACAACATATATTCAATTCATTTTATTCATCTTCAAAAAGATTTCACTTCAAAAAAAAAATGGAAAAGAAATTCTTAGATGTCATCAACATACGGGCCCATACTCCGACACAAGAGGCCATATTAATAACATTGAATAAAATGAAAGTATCTTAAGGAGTCTTTAGCATTATGTGGAAATATTGTACCATACATAGACATGAATATAGTTAAGCATTGAGCATGATATACATCCATTTAAAAATGAAAGAAATTGCAGGGAATGAATCCCAAAGGTCAATATGCATACAACTGGCAGTTTTGCTTTTGGAAAAAACTTACACTTTATAAATTGGTTACGAATTGATTTTAGGAAGGAAAAAGGTCTATCATATGCAAAAAAAGTGTCAAGCACATTATGCCAATATTGAGCCAAATATAAACATATGTAAACTTGGAAATTGAAGTGCAGGAACATCCATTAAAAAATGAAAGTGATCATAGGAACAAGATGCATTCAATTCATTGGGTTCATCTTCAAAAAGATTTCGCTTCAAAAAGTACTTTGGAAAATAAAAGTCTTGGACATCATCAGACCCCTACTCCAACATAACAGGTCATACAAAGAAAAATGAATAAAAGGAAACTTTGTTCAATAGTTTGGATTTAGAAATTATGTAAAATTTGTATTGTGTGCAAGAATGTAGAAATCTAGCTCTAAAATTTTGATCCTACCTAGAATGATTTAGTTTAGGCGATATAGTAGGTCGTTCAAGATTCCTCCTCCTCATCTAACTCTTCTTTTTTTATGCTAACCAAATGTGTTGTTTTTTCCTTGATGTACTTAACTCAATCTTAGAATAGATGAGAAATTCCTAAGATGTGGATTGGATAAAATTGAGTAATATTCACTTCACACATAGATATCAAATTTAGCACAACTCTTTTTTTTGTTTACTTGATTATAAATTTGGAAATGAGTTTGATATCCTTGAAGGCAAACTAGATAAATATCTAAAAAGTTTATTGATTCCAGGTTTTGAGGGTACTTATGACTCTTTGGTCATCTATGGCACTATGTTGGAGATTGTGTTTCATTGAGATGGGTTTTGCATATTTTAATGGTTTGGATCATGAGAGATCAAATTCCTCTATAACATTTGTCCCCATCTCGCATACTAACCGAAAATTTTTAGTGGCCCTTTTGATGCATTGTTTTCTTTCTTTTGCCTCAAATTGTTTTTGACTCGAAGAAGAAAACATTAGTCTTTTATCCATTTTGGAGACTTTTGAGATGTGCCTAGGTTAGAACACTATTTCTCATTCAAGAATTGATGTGAATTTATATTTGATATACTTGTCTTCTTCCACCAAATATTCCATTATGTCCTCAAGATCCATATTTTCTTGAAAGAATGTACAAATTTTGTCCATTTCTTTATAAAACATAGCCTTCTCTTTCCTCAATATTTTGCTTTATTGTACTGCTTGTGCCTTAAAAACCTCCAAGCTATTCTTTGCTTCCTGAATTTGTTTTGATTGAAGCTTAAGAGTTTCAATTTCTTCTTTCATTGTTGTCGTCATGGTTAGAATGTTGTTGTCACATTCTTCCTTCAATATTTGTATTTGATGTGCATGTGTGTTTTCTATTACCTACATGTCTACAGAGTGTTTCAGTTTCAATTTGTTCAACTAAATTTGATATTCATTTTGCAAGTTCTCTCTTTCAATGACGAACACACCTACAAGCACTACAGAATGTTTCTGCGAACTTCCTTCACTGAAATATTTGACTTTCTCAATTTCAGTTTCCATATGTTTTATCTTCTATAAACTACTCTTGTAGGCAATGGAAAGTGTGGCAACATAGTGCTCATTGTAATTAACAAAGGCTCCTAGAGCCTGGGAGGATTCTTCAGCTTTTTCCTCAACATTTCCTGTTGCTTTCCAACTGAATTCCGAAACGATTTTGAAACTATCAAACTTTATTTCCTTTATTTTTCTGACAACTAACTTGGTTTGACCATTAGAGTAATATTCAGTCAAGGATGTAATGGTTTCACCAAGAGTTTGTACTTCAGTGATAGGTTTAAATAAAAAATAATCGAGAGGGACTTTCGTAGAAATTAGAGTCATGGATGTGTTTCATGAAAAGTATGTGGAATAGATATTTGGGTACTTTGTTCTTGCTCCTGAAGGAACTCTTTATTTTCTAGAGAAAGTGGTTAATGTTTACATAAGGGTCCTCGTAATTTTCTCTTCTTTCTTTGTGTCAATCTCCATATATTCAAGTTCCTCATTAATTTTCTTTGAAAGTATATATACTTTGGTGGTGTCATCTGGGTTGTCAATAATAATGACACGAACACCAGAGGAATTATGTTTTCCTGTTTGCTATTCTTTCTCTGAGTCTCTCTTGTTTCTGACATGTGGGTTCTGTGTTCCTTTCAGCCTGTTAGTCTATCTCAGTGTCCAATATATTTTTCTTTAGAAGTGTCTGTTTTTTCTATGGTTGTATCTGGAGATGTAAAAGAAACATCAATAACATTTTCAAGTTTATATATGTTTATACATGAGGGGGAACATGCTTTAAAATAATGCCATTGAAATTGTATTTCATAATCTTAAGAGATTTCATCTCTTCAATTAGAGTATTTGTATGCTGACTCTTCTAGTTAAGGATGTCCTCATAAAGAAGTTCTCTAAACTCTTGTTGTTTACTTCTATCATCACTACTCAATAGTTGCCCTCTTTGAGAATCTTGGTCAAAATTATCAATATTAATGAAAATTACATCAAAGGGGGGCTTCTAGTGTGTGTAGGTTTTCATGTAGTTGGTAGTACTATAATGTTCATTAATGATTCCACGTGGGTCATGTTGATGAAGGGGCAATGAATAAAACCAAACATGGTTGAGTTCTTCAACTTCGTTAAATGCATGTCTTTGGTCCTTGAGGAAACTTTTTCCAAAGTGAATTGGGAAGTTTGCTAAGATTTTCTTTTGAATTTTTCTCAATTTTTGAGCTTGTCCAATCAAGGTAGTTTTATTGGTGGCCTCTCTTAATGTTATCCTCTCTGGAATATATCTAGGAAGAATATTAGGGCCAAATTCACTTCTATAGACTCTTATATATTTGAATAATTCTTCTGCAAACCAATCTCCTATTTCTTTTAAGGCCTTCCCTAACCCTGGGAGGGTTTTCTCCAAAACTAATCTGATAGAAAGGAGTGATCACATAATCACAAATGTCATAAAAGTGAAATTTGAAGTTACTTTCCCACAAAAGTTGGTCGTAATTCTAAATAGGGAGTTCCTGCTCAGCTGGGTAATTCCATTTCATTAGAGGAAATAGAACAAAAGCAATTATTACATTGATAATGTAGGCTGACATGCAAAAGAGGTGATCATATCCCAAAGGAGACATAATGGAAAACATAAGGGCATCTATTATATTATGAGAAATAATTTCGGCCCAATTGAAATGCTTTGAATAATTGAGAAGTTTGTGCATTAAATACATCCATTGCAACTTGCAATGCTTAGGGGCTTTCTCTAGATATAGACTAGACAACATTTCCACAAGGAACCTAACGGGTCTTTTGAAAATGATGATCAGACATTCTTTTGATGCCTTAATTTTAAAGCCTTCTCTATCTTCTCATAACTAATGTTCCACAATTTTTTGATAATTTCCTCCACACTTCCTGAACATTGTGTTGTTGAATTTATCAAGAAACCTAGTGTTAAAGGAGAGTTTGGGAGAATGAATATTGTAAATTGTTGAAAGTACTTGTAGATTCCAAGAGTCTATAACATTTGTGTTGCAGTATACTAAACTATGGGTGGGAAAATTCGGATGTCGCATGGACTGTGAAACCATGTCATAATAAAGAAAAGTTTGGTCTCTAGCAGCAACTTTGTGTAGTTTTGTACCTTTAATATTTTCCAACTGACTGTTATTTTCCTCAATTGAAGTTTCCAAATTTAACTAGGTTCTTTTCTCAAAGAAAGTATATATTTCTTCCCACTTCATCATACCTTCCATTTCTGTTTTGAAGGTTGTTATCAGAGATGAGAGTTGTGTTTACATTGTAGAGCTTTGGTTCAAGATTTTATGCTCCCTTTAGGCATTCTTTGATGTGTTGTATGGCCTGACTTAACATCACAAATTTACCTTTCTTTCCCATGTTGTGACCTGCAGATGAATAAAAAAATCGGTTATGTATGGGATATATCAAATTAAATGATGCAATTGTGTATGATAGTATATGTTTACCAAAAATGAGAAGGGTTGCAGTGAATTTGAACTTGATAGATTGTAATGAGGGACAAATTTAAACAAGGTGCAGAGAACAAAGCGCAAATTAGAGAGCGCAAAGCAGGATAGTTGTTGTATTTTCTTGAGATCGTTGGGATGTCCAACAATAAATTCACATGATATGTTTTAATTAATCATTCAAGTGACAAGACATTTCAACCACTTGTGTCTGAAAATCGAGATGAGGTTGGATGGTCAGAATTAGGGGAATGTTTTTTTTTTAATGACTGCTTCCTATTTTGGAGTTTGTTTTAAACAAATAACTAGAGAAATGTGGGAGATCATTATGGTTGGCACATACCAAAATATAAAATATTTTATTTCTATTCATAGCAAAAGGCAGTTGGATAGTTGGAAGCCATGATGTTGACCCTCATCTTGGTTGGGGTATGAGGGAGGTTGACAATAGGGAGGTTGGGTGTGGAGGATAAGAAAGTTCATATTTTTCGGGTGTGTTCTCACATGGCATTGTAGATGGGAGTCACAAGGTCAGGAAGATGGAAATTATTTTTTTGAAATAGAAAGGCCTGACACCCAACCTAGGGAAGGGGTGGAAATTTGGGTGGTTGGAGGTCGAGACAATCTTCATATAATGTATATTGCAGTGGATAGCGTAAGGCTGATGTGTTACGTGTTTGGGCTAAAAGGGTAGTCAAGAGTTAGGAGGTTGGGAATAAAGGGAAGTCAAGAATTGGGAGGTCAGGAATAAAGGGAAGTCAAGAGTTAGGGGGTTGGGGAGGAAGGTTTTTCTTTCATTATGTTGCGGTGTGTAGCGTCGCCCAAGTCAAGATGGGAGTCAGAAGGTTAGAGATGTCTGTGGTGCTTTATGAAATACAAAGGTCTAACCTGTGACGTGAGGAAGGGGTGCCCAATCAGCTGGTTGGATGTCAGGACATTCTTCATATAATGCATGTTGTAGTGGTTACCAGGAGCTCAACATGGAGCATAGTCAAGTTAAGAGGGAGGTCAGGAGGTCACAAAAAGAGGGAGGTTAGGCTCAGAGGGAAGTCGAGAGTCAGGAGATCGATTGTGCATAATTGTTGTTTCGTTTTGTTCAAGTACATGACCCAACCTTGTTAAGATGAGAGTCGAAAGGTATGGAATGCCTCTATTGTTTTCTGAAATAAAAATGTTTGACCTCCAACCTTCAATCTTCAACTTACATGTAAATTGTTTTATTTATTTTAATTTTTTATTTTGATTTAATAATTCTAATAATAAAAATAATTCTTTATTATTTTATTATGTTTTAATGTTGGATTTTTTTCCTCATTTTTATGATGCAAAGTGTTTTTAAGTTTAAGGAATTTATTTTTTTGGAATTTTAATAATTTTTTAAGTTCAAAGGATTTATTTTTTTTTCGAATGATAATAATAATATATTATTATTATATAAATAATAAAGATAACTATAAAAATAAATAAATAGTAAACAATACGTTCAATATACATTACATTTTTTAATTTACATTTTATTTATTATTATTATTATTATTAATTTCATGAAATAATAATATAATAAATCTATTTTATAATTAATAATTAAATTTAATAATAATTGTTAATAATAATTCTAAATTTTATGTAAATAATAATAATAATATGTAGTAATTTTTGAACATGTTCAAAAATTTGATATGGATAGAAGTCTTAATTCAATAATGTAGTAATTGTATTGACAAATTTCAACCATAATTACTAATATGATTGTGAATGTAATTATTAAATAAATGTGCTTGTGTTGGTTGTTGTTTAAATGGTCTTGATTCGATTTGACATATATCACCAAGGGACGATGCTTATTTCGATTTTGATTTTGATTTAAGTCAGATATGTTTGGTCTTACAATTGAGGTCAAAACATTAGATCATCTACGCCGGGTCGGTGGCATGTTACAACCCATGTCAACAAGCCTTTAATGTACATCGCCAATGGACGAGGCTCATTTCTATATAGATTTAAGTCGGATATGTCTGATGTTACAACTGATGTCAAGTATTTATAGGCATTAGTGTCCACCTAAGTATGAATTCTCTTAGTATGAATAACCCATAACATGAATTTAAAGGAGAGACAAATGTTCAAATATTTCTATAGATAGGTTTTATAAAATTTATGTGCAATGCAATCAAGATGAAGACTTCTAATTGTTGTTGATACAAAATTAAACCTTTGTTAAGCGTGAAACCAAACTATGGTGCACTGTGCAAATGACTCCACTGACTCCTCGACACTCTGCCATCCCAGCTGTCACCGCCACACCTGCTCCAATCTACCATATCGCCATTAACTTATAAATATTTATCTGCACCGCCATTAACTTATAAATATTTATCTGAAACACGTAGGATTTTAGATCTTATTTCAGCTTCTATAAATTTGTAATTACTTTGGTCAAGGAAGGAAGGAAAGCCAAGGCCCAGGCCTGTCCTGTAATCAAAAGTGATTTTTTGTTCTCTAGTTATTTGATTGGTCTCTTCTGCTGTTTTTGAATCATATTGTTTCTCCATTTGTCTGTCTATAAAATTATTCTCTAATGTGTGTTCAACTAACAACTGGTATCAGAGCCAGTGATATTCAGAGTGTCGTGGATGTGTCATAGATTTTCTAACTGTTGTTGTCAGCCTGAACACACTCGCCAGATCCGAGTCGAAGTTCGTGGATGTGTCATAGATTTTTTAACTGTTGTTGTCAGCCTGAACACACTCGCCAGATCCGAGTCGAAGTTCATTCCTCGTGAGAAGCACTCTACGAATTTGCTATTGAGCAACAACAAGTCGCCTCCGCAATTGTTCTCTGCAAGTTGTCGTTACGGAGCAACAACAAGTCGTATGTTCTCTACAAGAAGAAGCTCTTAGATTTCTTTGTTATGAAAATAAGCTGGATTAGATAGAGGTCACGGATTGAAAGGACCATTAAAAATTGGACGAGAACAGAAGGGAAGGGAGGATGGTTGTTGAAGGAAAACCGAAATCGTAGGAAAAGGGACGGGTCTTGAATAAAAAATGAGATTGCAGGAAAAGAGGACAGTTGTTGACGTTGGAGTGCCAAAAGTGGAGTTGGATGCGATGCTGTAAGCTTTTCAAATGCACATACAGGCCACTTATTTTTGAAGTGTGAAGGCTTTAATTTTTTTTAAGTGTTATGCCTTAATTTTCCAAAAAGAGAATTTATGTGTAAACGTGAGTGGAAAGTATTTTTTAAATTTATTATTATGGCCTCACACATGTTCAGTGTTGGATTTATGTTTTTTTTTTAACATAAAAGTATAGTTTATTAGAAGGAGGAGGTTTATTGCTTTAAAATATTTTTAGAGGAGTAATCAAGTGATTTTTTTTAAGTGTTGAAAAAAAAAAGGAGTTAAAAGGAGATTGATTTTGGCAAAATGGGTAATAATTAAAGTTTTATTTTTAAGTGGATTTTTTGTTTTTGGGGCATCAATATTATTCAAAATGGAGAAAACAGTTACATATATGGAGAAGTTGAGCAGGGCTAATTTTGCCCTTTGGAAATTATAGATGAATGATATATAGACTTTAATTTCTGATTGAGAGCACAACAAAGAAACCCTCATCGATGACAGATGAAAAGTGGAATAAGCTAGATAGAAAGGAGATTGCAACAATCCACCAATATCTAGCAAAGAATGTGTATTTTAATGTGTCCGGAGAAAAGACAACAAAAGAATTATGGAAGAAACTCCATGATCTAAATGAGAAGAACACAACATCAAACAAAGTGTTCTTGATGAAGAAGCTTTATAATCTCAAGATGAAAGAGGGCGCTTCAGTTGTTGAGCACTTGAATGCATTTAATATTATTATTAATCAGCTTGCTTCTGTTAAAATCATTTTAGATGATGAAATTAGAGCCATTTTGTTAATATGTTCTATGATAGACAGCCGGGAAAATTTATTTGTAGCTATGAGCACTTCAACAACTACAGGGACCCTGAAGTTTGATGATGTCAACAATAGTTTAATGAATGAGAAGTTGCGACGCAAGCCTATTGCAAAAAACTAGGGAGGAGAAGTTCTTGCTCTAGCTGATCATTGTAGGAGAATGGATCGAGGCCAACAAGGGCGATCAAGATCGAGAGGCTTATCAAAATCAAGGAGGGGCAGGATCATCTGCTTTCATTGTGGCAAACCCAAGCACATGAAGAAAAAATGTCGATTCTGGAAGAAAGGACAAAAGGATAAAAGACCAGCTAGTACAAATCACAAGTCATTGGGCATAAATGAAGGTGACACTACTACTGTAGCCATATATGGTGATGTGTTGTTTACTGTTTCAATAGAGGATGCATGTGTATATACATCTAGTAGTAGTTTTTATTGGATCCTTGACTCTGGGGCATCTCAGCATGTAACCCCACGCAAATATAGTTTTGTTGCATATAATCCTAGTGATTATGGTTGAGTGCATTTGGGGAATAATCAATTTTGTAGTATTGTTGGAGTGGAAGATGTCTAGATCAAGATGAAGGATGGACGAGATATATTGTTGAAACAGGTTAAGCATGTACCATAAATGTGCATGATTTTGATTTCTATGGGATGACTTGATGATGAGGGCTATTCCACAAGATTTGGAAAAGAAGGCTAGAAAATTAGCAAAGGAGTATTGGTTGTGACCAAAGGACCCAATACATGAACATTATACACATTAAGGGCACTGATAGGAAAATCAGATTTCGTTGTTTTCACAAAAGAAGGAAATTCAGCAGATCTCTAGCATAAGCGCTTGGGTCACATGAGTGAGAAGGGCTTAAAAATCCTTGTTGGTAAAAATTTATATCCAGGTTTGAAATCCTACAATCTTGATCTTTGTGAGCATCATATATATGGTAGATAAAGAAGGGTTTCATTCCTTATAGGTGGCCATGACAGAAAGAAAAATGTGTTAGAATTGATACACTCAAATATGTTTGGCCTATTAACATCGAGTCATTAGGAGGAGCATCACATTTGTAACATTTATAGATGATGCATCCAAGAATGTTTGGGCATATCCTATGAAAAGTAAAAGTGAATTGTTTGGAATATTTCAAAAATTCCATCTTGTTGTTAAAAAAGAAACTAACGAATTGCTCAAGTGTTTGAGAACAGATAATGGTGGAGAATATTGCTCAAATGCATTTAAGGAATATTGTAACAGGTTTGGCATAAAGCATGACAAGACTGCGCCTCGTACTCCACAACAGAATGGTGTCGAAGAAAGGATGAATCGCACCATTATGGAAAAGATGTGAAGTATGTTACCCAATTCTGGTTTGGAGAAGAACTTTTGGGCTGAAGCAATCAGGACCACTTGCTACCTCATAAATAGATCTCCAACTACAGCCTTGGATGGAGGTATCCATGAAGAAGTTTGGGCTGGTAAGAAGTTGAATTATTTTCACTTGAATATATTTGGATGTGAAGCATTTGTACATATTCCGAAAGAAAATAGAACTAAGCTAGATGATAAATCTATGAAATGCATTTTTTGGGGATATGTGGATGAAGATTTTGGTTATCGTCTATGGGATCTAGTCAAACTTAAAATTATTAGAAGCAGGGATGTTATATTCAATGAGTTAGAAATGTTTAAAAGGACTGAAGGTGAGCTGGAGATCAAGAATGTTACTGACAGTTGTGAAGAGCAGTAAGAAAACATCCCACTAATGCAAGAAAATGAACAGCAAATTCAGGAGCAAGACAACAAGCGGAAAATGATGAACAACATGAAGAAGGAATCTTGCAAGAACCTTTATAGGAGATTCAACCTGATAATGCACCACCATAGTTGGTTTGTAGATCTTCTTGGCCTCATAAGCCTTCACAAAGGTATCCTCCTTCAAACTATATTTTGTTGATTGATGAAGGTAAGCCTAATTTTTTTCAAGAAGCTTGTAAAGTTGAGCACAATAAAGAATGAAAGAATGCAATGGAAGAAAAAATAAACTCTTTGTAGGAAAATAAAACTTGGGAGTTGGTAAATCTCCCAAAAGGAAGAAAGGCTTTACAAAACAAATGGGTGTATAGGATTAAGCATGAAGGTGACGGAAAGAAGGAGATGTATAAAGAAAGGTTGGTGGTGAAAGGATTTGCCCAAAAACAAGCTATTGACTTTACTGAAATTTTCTCACATGTTGTTAAAATGTCATCCATTAGAGTCATTCTTGGTCTAGTTGCTGCTTTAGACCTAGAATGTGAACAATTAGATGTAAAAACTACATTCCTTCATGGTAAATTGAAGGAAGAAATTTATATGGAGCAGTCCGAAGGCTTCATAGAAAAAGGCAAAGAAGACCTTGTTTGCATGTTGAAGAAGAGTCTCTATGGGTTGAACATGCACCTTGACAATGGTACAAGAAAGTTGATTCATTCATGTTGGAACATGGTTTTCAGAGATTGGAAGCTGACCATTGTGTCGATATCAAGAGATATGATCAAAGAAAATATATCATATTATTGTTATATGTGGATGACATGTTGATTGTTGGGCATGATAAGAATAAGATCATTAGGTTGAAGAGAGATTTGGGTAGCAAATTTGCAATGAAGGATTTGGGACCAGCACAACAGATATTGGGCATGCAGATTATGCGTTACAGGAATAACAAAAAGCTGTGGCTGTCATAAGAAAAATATATCAAGAAGGTGCTTGACAGGTTTAATATGAAGGATGCCAAGTCAGTGGTACACCCCTTGCAGCTCACTTCAAGCTGAGTTCTGAAATATGTCCTAGTGATGATAAGGAGAAGGAAAAGATGAGCAATTTCCTTGTGCTAGTTGGGAGCTTGATGTATGCCATAGTATGCACACGATCAGACATTGCGAGTAGTGAGCAGTTTCCTTTTCAATCGAGGCAAACAACATTGGCAAGAATTAAAATGGATTTTGAGGTATCTCAAGGATACTAGTCATTATTGTTTTTGTTTTGGTCATAATGAGACTGTCCTTGAAGGATTTACAGATACAGATATGATTGGAGATATGGACACCAGAAAGTCCACTACAAGTTATTTGTATGCATTTGTAGGTGAAGCAGTATCTTGGGTGTCAAGGCTACAAAGACTAGTAGCTCTCTCCACAATAGAAGCAAAGTACATAGTTGCAATAGAAGCTTGCAAAGAGATGTTGTGGATGCAATGATTACTATGAGAGATAGGAATAAAGCAAGACAAGTATGTGCTATATTGTGATAGTCAAAGTGCCATTCGCTTGGTGAAAATTCGAGCATTTCATTCAAAAACCAAACACATTGACTTAAGGTACCATTGGATCCGGCATGTGTTGGAGGAAGATCAAATATTCTTGGAAAAGATCCATACAGATAGGAACCTTGGTGATATGCTCACTAAAATTCTACCAAGAAATGAACATGAGTTGAGTTATGTAGAGGCATGGTAGGAGTCGGTGTGACTTGATTCATGACTCTTATTTGGCTTCAAGTGGGATAATGTTAAGTGTGAAGCCAAACTATGGTACATTGTGCAAATGACGGAGCCTACTCCCCGACACTCCGTCATCCACACTTCCGCAAAACCCACCACGTTGCCATTAACTTCTAGATATTCATCTGAAACACATGTAGGATTCAACATCATCCTTTAATCTCTATAAATTTGTAATTTCTCTCACCAAGGAAGGCAAGCCAAGGCCCATGTTGTTGTGTAATTAGAAGTGATTTCTGTTCTCCAATTATTTGATTTATCTCTTATGTTGTATATGATGAGGAATAATCTTGTTATTTCTCCATTTGTCTCTCTGAACTAACCACCTTTTAGAATTAATTAATGTTTTTACACATACATTTATGCTCTCCGTCATACATCATAAAACAATATTTTTCCCAAATGCTATCGAGAGAGATTATCGAGAGAGATTAGTGTTGGAAAGGGAAGATACATTGCATTGATAGAGAGTTTAGAATTGGAAAGCGGAGATACAATGCGAGATCGTTGGTACCCTTCTGTTAAAACACACTCAGAAGCGAAGCTGGATGTTGATTCACGCACAACAGGAGACAACAATTTCAGCCATTGACAGATAACCACATATAATGCTGGCGTATATATCGACAAGCCATATGCAAGGTCACGAAAATCTTCAGCACTCCCACCGACAGTAATGTTTACCTAACAATTAGGGAAACTTGGCTTTTGGCACTGGAGAAATATGACGGTCGATAAAATAAATCGCCGCCCAAAATAGCGTAGTAATGGGCCGATTGATCATTTACTTCGTCTTACAGAGTAATAGCAATAAAGGCCTTCTAGCTATCTGGGAAGTTGGAAATGCATATCTTAATTATATACAGAAGTAACAATAAGCAGCGGGCGGCAACCTGTGCATTCTGGTTCAACTCTAAGAAATTCTTAGAGTAATAACCACTTAAAAGCGCGTGGCAACAACTAAATATTTCTGCGTCGCCTGAGCTTCACCGCTTTTGCGTTACACATGAATATGTTAGTCAACATAGCTTAAAATTGTAGGCCTTCAAATGTCTGGCCGAACTGCCAATTTCCACTAGCCACGTTATATGAAGTGATGGTTCTCCCATCGCTGGTGGTGACCTGGAAGGAGAGAGATTGGCCATTCAAATAGGAGTTGCTCTGCCAATTCTGTCCCCAGTTCCGAGACATTGCTTGCCAACCAGTGTTGGAACCTTTGATGGAAACGGCCTCCACATCACCTGCACCTCCTACGTTGGTAATGAGTACCAAATTGAAGTAGGAGTGCCCATTGATTGTGAATCGAATACCTCCTTTCGTCACGCATGGGACTCTGCATACATATATGATTAACCTTGCACTTAGATTTAATCCTAATTAATGGCACGTTACAAATAGATTATCAGAAGTGAAGAAAAATGATAAGGTTGATAGAGGAAGAGTGAGAAGTGATTACCTTCTGAACATGATGGGGACAATGCCACCCTTGTAAATGGCAATCTGTTGAAAAGCAGGTTGAGCCATGTCAAAGTGTTCGAGAGGTGGATTGCACCATCCTCCATTATCGTTGGGAAGGGCAGAGTTAGGGGGGCAGAAGTTTGTAGCGGTAACAGTCACTGAGCCAGGTAAACACCATTGAGAGTCGTACTCGTTATTGCATTTCATTTCGTAGCACGCTCCGCAAGTAAGTCCATTGTTGAAGAGTGCCGTGCTCAGTGCAGCTGTATTTGTCCCGTACCCTTGGCCATACAGATTACCGTAGCCACACGCACCGCCTGCCAGATTAATTACACTAAGACTTAGCCAACATGTGGTATTTATACTATTCATCTGAATAAATCAGAAACTTGCAAATTCAAATGAAATATTAGCTGTAACTATTCCTGCCTAGCTTTTAAGTTGGGTCCAGTCTCGTCAAACTGAGGACTTACCCATTGTACCCGAGGCATCGCTGCCACCGTAGAACGTAGCATGCGCAGATTGCCAGCTGTTATCTAGGGCATAAGCTGTACTAGCTATCCACAATAAACAAAACAATGCGGCCAATTGAAGAAGCGCCATTTCAACCAGAGTCGTACCAATTATCTCAGATGTGTTGTAGCTGTCACAGGTCACTGAATGAAGAAAGAACACTGAAAACGATAGTTGCTCAAGGATATGCAGACTTCAACTAAATTTAATATCTATTATTAGAACTAACTAGAAAAGAAATCAGGATTGATATCTAAATTGGTACTTGATTGTAGATAGAGAGATATCTCGAAATATATAGAATCGGGAGGTGGACGGGGCGTATGATTGCTTCCAATAATGCAGATTTCTATAGGAGCGTAGCTACCACATTTAGAATACTAGATTAATACGTTATATGGTACCAATAGCCTGCACATGCAACGCACTTCCAAGCATATGGTGGCTGCCTTATCTGCACATGGAATCTTTAGAACAAGGCGAATTTTGCGATAGTGAAGGTCGTCCTTCTAGTCTGACCATATTATAACCGATTCTCAGAGAATATTTCAGCTATAGTTTCGCTATCGCATGTAGTTTCTATTTCAGTTTTTTTTGCATTGGCAGTGAGACGCGCGTGCTTATGTTCTTCTTGGTGTCTGAGCTTCAAATAGGGAGTAATTAATCACAAAAGTAAGTAACGACAAACGTTAGAAATAAAAGGGCCGCGAATTTGTTTATCCAATGCAGTGAAGCAGAAACTTGCAGATGCAGGCAAGTGCCCGTCACGATCAACTGTTTTAACGGCCCTCGCTGCTGCACCAGACGTGCAAAAGACCGGAGGAGGAGGAGGCCGTGGTTTATAATTATGACAACGTGGGGTACGTGATAATGGTGACCAATATCAATAACTGAGTTTAATCGGTGATGTTGGGTGCTGGCGTTTTTTTGTAAATAATTTTATTTTTCTCTTTTTCATATTCTACTGTGATAAAACGTGCTCCGCCTTTTTTTCCTATGCGTATAGCGCACAAAATTTCTGGATTTATTTTCATCCTCGTCGGCTTCCCATTTTTTTATCTTGCAGATGGCTGGAGTCACGGCACAACTTTCGTATAACTGTTCTGTAAAAGAGGCTCAAATTTTGCAAAGTCCTTCATTATACCAAGTGATTCCTATTGCTTGAATTTGTAAACAACCTACATTTCTTTTAATGGAGGGAAAACATGGGAAAAAGGCATCGATATTATATTCTATTCACCGTCTTGACCTATACATTTAAATTTAAGACTAGTAAAATAGATATCTATCGTGCTCCTCCTAATAAATGCTATACATTAATAGTAAGCATTTATTAATTAGAGGCTAACTTTCATGCAGCAAAAAACTCTAAAGCTATATTCACATTTCTGGAAGAAATGATGACTTCTATACCTTTTCTTAAAACCAATGTGAAACATATCTTGAAGGGACCGTCACTTCTATACTTTTTCTTAAAAAGCCATGTGCAACAATCTGCGTACTCACACTGTGTGGAAAACCCATCTCCAACAAACTACCTACTTACATTATGGAAACTGTTACACATGCAAAAGCACCCATGTGCAACAAACTACTTACTTACATTATGGAAATCGTTACACATGCAAGTCTTGCTTTTGCATAAGAATTTTTATTTACTCTTCCACGTATTTAATGGAGTGGTGTTGGAAATGTGTTCATTACTGCGAGAGCGTGAATCAATATTCACAGGTGTTTATTAATTTAATTATTTTTTGTTTTAATAACTAAAACACACTATTTATTAACTTATTAATAGATTAACTCATATATCAAAATACATGAGAATCAAAAGAGTACACAAGATTGTCTCCTGGAAAACTCCCCTCGAGTAAAAAACTACCCTTGCTACTGTGTTGCTCAAATAATTACATTAATCGTCACACAATTTAGTTACTTAGAATATATATAAATGGCTATTATCAGTGACAACTATAATCTTCATCTCACGACTTTACAAACATTCATCTGGTCAACAAGCTTTACCCAACACCCATTGGACTTATGAATAAATTTGTTCTCTTTACTGAATTTTCTAGAGCATCAACTCCAGTCTTCTATTTGACCTTGGTTTCACAATATTTTAAATTAGAGTCATTTTGAATCGCTCAACTAGTATACCACAACAACCTCTAGAAATATAGGCTCAAAACAATATATTGATCTCACAGAAACAAATCTGCACAACTCACTGAATGACTACAACAATCCCATCAACAATGCATGTTGCATACATAAAAAATAATCTGATGAAAACATGATAAGAAAACATGAATGAAATGATCTACAATCATTCCTACTCTGCTACCATACTACTGCATATGATCTTGGCTGAATCAAAGTTTTGTTGCCATCTTCTACCACTAGTTCTCTAAAACACTATGATAATTTTCTCAATGAAGAGAACCCAAAAATGATAGAGCTACTCATCTATTTAAACAATTTCTCCATGTGAATACCATAGGAAAATACCATGGTTATCCCAATACCAAAACACTTGTACCATGTTAATATCCAAGTCAATACCACGAGTAAATACCATGGTTATGCCAATACCACAAACACCTGTACCATGGTAATCTCCAATTCAATACCACAAGTAAATGGTTATGCCAATATCATAGACACATGTACCATGGTAATCTCCAAGTCAATACCACGGTTAAATATCATGGTTATGCCTATACCACGAACATTTGTACCATGGTAATCTCCAAATCAATACCACGGGTAAATACCATGTTTATACTAATACCAATCATAAATATCTATCATACTAATACCAAATTCCGACCTAGACCACACACAAAACAATACCAAGATAATGATACCATAGTAATATCAATACTTGTAATGCCAATACCAAGGTAAACACCCTACCACTGACAAACCAAGCAAAATAACCACTAGTAACATAAACATATGCATAATCCAACTGCAACACATGCCCAGGTTGACATCAATGTTAACCGTCAATCAACAAAACCATCAACTACACCATCAAAAATGTAATTAATGTCAACAATATGCCCCTTTGGCATTGATGGCAACCCCTGTTGAACCATCCACCTCATGTCGAACTCTATAGACACTCCCCCATTGACATCAATGCAAAAGGGCTCACCTCAATAATGGCATCATAGCTGAATAATTAATAACCCCCTCTTGACATGATCCCAATCAATAAACAACAATCTTCGTCGCTCCTCATAGCAACATGCAGTGATAGAAAATTCTCTTGTTGAGACACCACATCTCAATGTCCATAACCATTAACAATAGAAAAATCCTTAACAACGAAAACACATCATTATGCACCAACAATAGAAACAACACACAACTCAACAGAAACATGAGCATCAACAATAAAATAACATGAGAAACAACACTCTCTCCATCATAATCATCCGTAGCATAGTACAACTATCGACGGTAACATAGTGTGGGCAATGACAAAACATCCTCCTAAAGAGCAGCATAACATAACCAACAATAATAGCAACAAACACGTGATCAGAATCAACATTAATAACAAAAAAATCAATATAATATGAGCAAAAACACATCATAAGCAATAATAATAGAAACATTACTCAACTCAACAGCACCAACTACATCAACCTCACTCTCATGCAAAACAACAACAACATAGTGTAGCAGTAACAAAAAAAAATCATATCTAATCAACAACATAATGCTGGACATGCTCCCCCTGAGTATGACCATCATCTTGTAACCAATGCCTTCTAGTTGAAGGCTACACCTCAAGGATCAAGGGACTGACTACAAAATATGACTGATAAACAATACATGACTAAAACAAGACCCATCACCCCACATGAATAATTTCCATCATAAATAAATACTAGACATCAAAACTCTCTCTCCAACATGACCATGACCAATGACATGCAATACAATGTAGTACATGGTTGTATAATAAGATACAAGGCTACAACTATGAAATGATATACAATAGCCCAAAGATGGTTGTAGTAACTCATAACAACACAAACTTGTTGTGACTCATAATCTTTCTATCACAAACTCATGACAACATGAAATCAATGACTTGAACACTTGATTACATGGCTTCATAAATATGATACATGACTGCAATTGATGAAGTATAATATGAAGCATGTGGTTGTTACATAATACACAAAAGTTTCAAAGCATAACCAAAAATCACGCCTCTCTCCTAGACATCCTCAGATAAGCTTCTTGATCAACACTATAAACATTTAGGCTAATAAACAAAATGAATGATCAACAATACATCTCATCATGCATACAACCATCCATGTGCATAAGATATATCCATCTATATCAAGTCACCATCATCTAATAGAAAGTCAAGTGATAGCAATGGTAACCAATCATCATGAGATATGAAATAATGAGTAGTAATAGAAAATAACCATGACATCAACTAAGCAACATAAAGCTCCAATGTAGCAGCGACATAAATATAGCTCATGAACTTGCAGAAGCAACATATGACCATCATCTCACATCATCCATAATGCACCAACAAAGGCATCTCTATGATAACATCAATAAACATGTCAAAAATATGTGCACCATTTGTAGCAAGATACAATCATCGACTCAAGGTATCATAAATCAAATCAACACACCTCACATCATAAGATAAGCTTCAAACTATTATGGCAGTGAACCATGAATCCATGAAACAATAAATTTGATCAGCAAATTCTCCAACTAGTATTAGCATATAATATCACTGGTAACTATAAAGCTATATATGCATAATGCCAACAATTAATTATTAGTGAATAATATTCAACTTGGATCAACAGTAAGCTTATAGCACAAGATTTATCAATAGTAAGACCAACAACAATAAACCATAAAGAGATTTTTATGAAACCAGCTCACAAAAAGATGAAAAGAAAGATCAATCCCTTAGAAATTAGCCTCTTCGAGGGGGAAACCTCCTTTACATTACACAAATGAACAATTCTTGGATGATACAAATGACAAGACCTCCTTTCTACATATAGGAGTCTAAGGGGTCATAATATAATTAGAGCCGACATAACAATAATAATGTAAGGGCACAACAATAACAATAGTAGGCTTCTATGGGGCACCACAATAACAATATGGGAACTACATGGGCACAACAATATAAAAAGGGGGTTGCACTAATAAAAATAAGGGGTTACACTAGTACTATAGGGGCCTAACATGCCCCCTCCTTCAAAAAGTGTTGTCCTCAATGCTTGAGTAGTTCTTGATGATTCTGTATAAAATTCTCATTCTCCCATGTGGAATCTTCGGTGGGTAAGTTCTTCCACTTGATGAGATACTCTAAAATTGATCAATTTTGTAGCTGTCGATTTCCTTTTTCTGTGACTACTTCAGGTTCCAATATGATTTTTCCTTCCTCATCAAGTTCTGGAAATATTTTTTGAACTGGGATATTCTGCAACTTTTGAATGAGTGGCCACACTTCTTCGTCATTCTTCCATTCATCCCTTGCTTTGTTTATCCAATCTGGTTGGATAATAGAAATAACACAAAACAATGTTTCCACATCCTCATCCTTTCTTGAGAGTGCATTTGCAACAACATTTTGCTTCCCTTTCTTGTAGATGATTTCAGTCATGACCCAACATATTTGTGGCCCATTTTTGTATGTTCTTCTGAAGATAATATTTGTTCTAAAAAGTATTTAAAACTATCATGATCCATTTTTACCTTAAAGTGTCTTCCCATTAGGTAGGGTTGCCATTTCTTAACTACATGTAGTATTGCCAACATTTTCTTCGAATAAATAGATTACTTGAGGGACATTTGTTTTTATGGATGTAGCTGTAAAAATAACCCATTGCCTACATCAAAACTTATTTCACTGTGATGTTGATATGCCTGTTGTTTCATTCGACTCTGCACCAAAGTGGCGTTATCCTTTAAAATTTGGAGAACTTGTTATTGATGCTCGATGTGATATTTTAATGCTCCAACCTTTTTCTTATTGATATGTCCTTCTATCTTGAGAGTTTGAGGAATGGTAATTTCTTCCAATGCATTAGAAGATATGGTCGGATTCATTTCTTGATTCTCGGTGTGATCTTTCACTTCTTGAACATTTTTCTTCTTGATATGTCCTTCTATCTTGAGAGTTTGAGGAGTGGTAACTCTTGCCAATGCTTTACAAGATATGGTTAGATTCATTTCTTCTTTCTCTGGGGTTGGTTCCTGGTGTATATCCTCTTATTTTGATGTTTCTTAATCCTTTTCTTCCTCCTCTTCACTATCAATGTAAAATAATTTCTTCTCAGCACACTTATGACCTTTAATGTATTAGTCATAGACCAATGTTGCACTTCCCAAAGTTATATCAATCTTTCTAACAAGCTATTGTGCACGTCAAATGGAGATCATGTGCCAAAGTTACGACCCCGAGAATTTTATGTACCAATTTACCCGAAACGGGGCCCGCAGTTTGGAATTCCATCTTCTAGGGTTAGGTTTTTGGATGTTTAGGGTTTTCCATTGTTTCTCAACAATAAATAGGCCTTCGAGCCTCATTGTAATAGAGTTTAGAGGCATGTAGCTGCCACATCTCTTCTCAGAGATAAGCTACCATCTCCCTAGCTGGTTTATTTCCATTTCTATTTGTAAGCATGTTTCAATATTTTACATTAATGAAATGAAGTATTATTTCCACTGCGTCTTTGTGTGTATGGTTATCTTTGTATTTTGTTGCGTTCCTATTCAAATCCAAATTAGTGGTATCAGAGCGGTTTGCTTTTTCTCTATTTTTCTTTGCATGTCCCCAACGAGGTCGAGATATAAGGAGTTAGGGCTTGAATTGGTCGAACCTTTGCAAGACCAGCCCCACAAACCCCGACGACCTCCCATGGCGGATGAGAAGAAAGACAAGGGGGTAGGAGATCCTATCAAAATCTTGCTCGAAGAAGCCCTCAAGTGGCAAAGGAATGCAATGCTGGATAGCTTTACATAGATCCTTCAACGGCTACCCAGAGGCGATGCATTGGCTTCCAACAACTACTCTAGAAATGCCACACCATTTAAGGTATAAGTTAATTTTGAAATCCCCATCTTTGAGGGTCAAATAGACATAGATACCGTAGATAAATGGTTAAATCTGCTAGATGGGTATTTTTCTGTTCATGAATTTTCGAGTCGAGAAAACTTGATTGTTTTCGCTCTTCTCAAAGCAGCCCCCCATGTCAAGGAATGGTGGGAAACCTACTGCGAGCAGAAGAATGAAAGTATGGGCTCACTATTTTCAGCCACACCCACTTGGGATTCATTCCAGGATGTCGTCAAGGAGCAGTACTACCCTGTCAAAAGCTATGATGACAAATACATCAAATGGACCACACTGCGGTAGAGAAGGGACCAAGATGTGCCGGAGTTCACAAACATTTTTCATACCCTTCGCACAGAGTTGGGTATCAAGGACTCTGAGTTGCATTTGGTACTCAAATATCGTTGTTGCCTACATAGATACATCCAGGAAGGAATGGAGTTCCTGAACATCTCCTTGCTCAGCACGACGTACCAATACACTACCAAAATAGATCAAATGTTCAAATAGAAGTAGCGAGACTTTGGATCTACAAATCTGAAGACCAGAGGACAAAGCCAAGGTGGGGTGACCTAAAACAACCCATCGAAGCCGCAAGAAAAGAACAACACCACAAAGTCGAAGAAGGACACGGGAAAGTGGTGTGAGTTCCAGAAGAGTCCCACTCATAACACAAATGAGTGTCGGACCAAGCAGTCGCTAGTGGTCCAGTTGAAGGCTTTAGAATCAGATGCATGTTCTGACCCTAAGTCAGAACTCGACAAGGGGAATGGCGAAGGGAAGCAAATCATTGATGCAGAGCCCAGTGTCACTGTTGCCACCACCAAGATCTAGAAGAATGAGCCCGAAGACCTAGAGGAGGAGGAACGTCTTTTCCACTCACAGATGTGGATGAACGGTTCGCCGCTGCAATTCATTGTCGACAGTGGCAGCCAAAAGAACCTCATTTCAGCAGAGGTCATGAAGTGGTTGGGCGTACTGACTACACCACACCCGCAGCCATATAGTATCGGGTGGCTTCATGAAGGATGAGATCTCAAATTTCGCAAGTAGTGTTGCCTTCCCTACAACATCAAGCCCTTCACAGACAAGGTATTGTGTGATGTTACACCTCTGGATGTTTGTGATGTACTATTAGGTCAGCCATACTTGTGGAGGTGACATGCTGTGTATGAGTCAAGGCCTTGCGTTGTCATTATTTGTTTTGGTAATTCATTATACAAGATACCGGAGGTAGCCCCACCTATTGCCACCTCTTTGATCACTGCCAAGAAAGGCACCAAGCTCATCTCCCAGACTAGGAAATTCATTTTCTATCTAGTTCACTCCCAAAGTAAGGGGAATATTGTCACCACATCCATGACCCCCACGAAGGGTTCCTCCATGAAGCAGCAACAACAAAGGGATACGGTCATGACAAAACACAAGAACAACTTATCCTCACCCACAAGGGTACCACATAAAATTCAGGTGGGCAACAAAGTCTAGTTGCATCTGCAGAAAGAACACCTTACAAGAGCCCATCAGAAGCTCCGCCACAGTGACATGGTCCTTACACCATTACCAAGGCTGTGGGAAATAATTCTTTGGAGCACAAAATTCCTCCATTCCTTCACCCGCACCAAGTGTTCAATGTGTACCGCCCTCTACCATGCTTCCCACCATTACTGTACATGTCAGAGATTGCAGAACAGATCATTAGGGACCAAGTTTAGCAGCAGCTTCCTCATCTCATTGAGGAACTCAATGCAATGGGGATCATTGCTTCCAAAGGGGGGAGGAATGATCTAGGTAGATTTTGGTGGCCACCCACCTATCTCATTTGAACCCCCACAACTATCTCTTTTAGTTTTCAGTTTCCTTAATTGTAGCACAACTTACTATTTTTAGCAGTTTTTCGGGTCCTGAACTTCCAAAGCCATTTTGCGGCCCTAAACAATGTTTTTTGGGAAATATGGCAGTAACATGGGTCATAGATTGATTTTTTTCTTACCAAAGTTATAGTGCTCAGATAGATCTTTCTAACGAGCTATTGTGCGTGTCAAACGGAGATCATATGCCAAAGTTACGACCCCAGGAAGTTGATGTACCAATTTACCTGAAACAGAGCCCACAATTTGGTGTTTCATCTTCTAGGGTTAGGTTTTTGGATGTTTAGGGTTTTCCATTATTTCTCAACAATAAATAGGCCTTCGAGTCTCATTGTAACAAAGTTCAGAGCCATGTAGTCACCACATCTCTTCTCAGAGATAAGCTATCATCGCCCTAGCTGGTTTATTTCCATTTCTGTTTGTAAGCATATTTTAGTATTTTACATTAATGAAGTGAAGTATTATTTCCACCGCATCTTTGTGTATATGGTTATCTATGTATTTTGTTACGTTCCTATTTAAATCCAGATCAAAACCACTAGAAAATGAAAGCATGTTAGATGCTACCCCTGCACATGTGACATCTCTAAATAATCTCTTACAACAACAATTGTGAGTGCTACAAAGTCATGATAACCATTTGCAACATAATTCTCATTCAAACTATTCAATATGGAAACAATTCTAAGGATCTGCATGCAATCCATAATGCAACCATATTCTCCCCTTATGACCATGAAAGCCTCAATTTTTAGTGGGAGTGATTTTCTGCTCCTTTCTTCTCCAAGTCTTGTGAGGTTGACCTTTGACATGCGTATTCTTATTTGTCTTCTTGACTAGTTGGCTTTAGATGACTTTCATCCTTTAATATGATTTTTTGAAACACATAGCAAGCTTGCAAGCCTTGGCCTTATGGCCCAAACTATCACAAACATAACATCTTATGTGCCCAAGAAATGTAGGAAAATGTTTAGAACTTTTGATGATATGATTTCTACTCACTCCATAGGTCCTGCAATCAACACTTTTATCACCAAAATTATTATATATGAAACAAACCTCGTAAAAGAAATTTTATACTTGAAAATTGATGAGGTTCACCTTTGAGGATGCTCTTTACTTTGCTTGAATTTTTTTATATTTGTGTTCTTGCAATTGGATAAAATGTGCCCAATTTTTTGACAGCGAAAACACCTAGCATTTCTTATATCTTTCCTTAGTATATTTTTGGGCTCTTGACTTGGGAGTCGATTTTGTTGGAAGTTTCTTTCATTATTGCTGAAACTTTCTTCTGTGGGCTCTTCAACTACTACCCCATTTATTTTCTTGATGCTCTTTTCTTATTCATATTCTAGTTTCTCACAATGGATGATTTGATTCTTCAGTTGGATACCAATCTCCTCTTCAATTTCTTTGCTTTCTCCAACTAATTTTTTAGGTCAGAAATCTCTTCTTTGAAAGTATGCTCTATCTCTTCAAGAATATGATGAATTTTCTTTAGATATTTGTTCTCCATCTTAATTTCATCAATCAACCTTACCTGAGATTTGTTTTTGGCTTGAACTGTCACGATTATTTTAATCTCTTCACCTTCATATTCTTGTAATGGAAATACACCTTCCTTACTTATTAAGGAATCAAATTCAAAACTTTGATCATCAACTTCTTTAATAACCCCCAAAATCATCATCACTATAGTGGCAAGTAAAATGTCCATGACTGAAAATATCGGTGGTCATAAATATTACCAACATACGAGGTTCTCTGGGTTTTGCATCATTCTTGTATTTTTTGCAACTCTTATTTTTCTTAGTGTGCTTCTTGGTATTCTTCACCATAATCCTAGGACCTTCTCTTAAGAAATCAAGATTCACCGAGATAACCCCTCTCTGATACCAATTGTTGGGAATGAGTTCACTATTGACGGTAGGGGAAGGGGGTGAATCAACAATGACATTGTTTATTAAATTTTAAATATTTTTCAATTACTGTATCATAACATTCATTAACCCATCATTATATTAAATCATATATCAAAACACATGACGCCCATAAAATATAATCAAAGAAACATGCACAAGAGGAGAAAACCCCCTACAGGTCAAAAACCACCCTTGCTACTGTTGCGCTACTTAAATAATTACATTAATCGTCAAGAAATTAAGTTACATAGTATATATATATCAATGGATATTATCAGTGGGAACTATGATCCTCGTCTCATGGCTATATAGAAACCAATCTAATCAAAAAGTCGTACCCAACACCCATTGGAATTATGAAGAAATTAGTTCTCTTTACTGGATTTCCTGGAGCACCCACTCCACTCTTCTATCTGACCCTCATTTCACAATATTTAAGGCTCGAGTCAATCTGAATTACTCAACTAGAACAACAAAAGAAACCTCTACAAATATAGGCTCAAAACAATATAATGATCTCAGTGAAACAAATCTGCACAACTCATTGAATCACTACAACAATCCCATCAACAGTACATATTACATACA